>PVJI01008697.1:0-69647 GCA_004026765.1 Micronycteris hirsuta | reverse complement strand
GCAGGATTTATGGGCTACAGATGTTACTGGGTTTTTTTTCCAAATTTGAGCACGTACTATTAATGAATGTATCTCTCAGATACACATGACCTATGCTGTGATTTCTTTGACCACAGTCTCTGCAGTGCTGAATCTGTTTGATCTAGTGTGTCATTTAAGGCTATTATTTCCTTGTTGATGTTCTTTCTAAAGATCTATCCATTGAAGTCAGTGAGGTGTTAAAATTCCCCACTATGACTGTATTTCTATTGGTCTTTCACTTTATGTCCATCAAGATTTGTTTTACTTATTTTGGTGCTCCTATATTAGGTGCATAAATGTATACTAGGGTTATGTACTCTTTTCCCCTTTATCTTTATGTAGTGTCCTTTTTTGTCTCTTACTATAGCTTTGGTTTTAAAGTCTATTTTGTCAGATATAAGTATTGGTACCCCAGCTTTTTTTTTCCATTTGCATGAAATATCTTTTTCCATCCCTTTATTTTTAGTTTTTGTGTATCTTTTGTTCTGACATGGATCTCTTCAGACAGCATATATATGGGTCTTAGTATCTATTCAGCAACCCTGTGCTTTTAGATTGGAGCATTTTAGTCCTTTACATTATTGTCATTTATTTTCTTAACTATTTTTCTTGTGTTTTTTTTTTTTTCCTCTTCTTCCTCCTCCCCCTGCTAGCAAGCCCTTTAATTTTTGCTGCAATACTATCCCCACGATGTGGATGTTGTGATGCTTCATGTTGTCGCAAAGGTCCCTTAAATGCTCCTCATTTTTTAATTCTTTTTTCTTTTTGATGTTTTACTTGGATGTTTTTTTTCTAACTTGTCGTTCAAATTGCTGATTCCGTCCTCTGCTTCACCTAACCTACTGTTTATTCCTTCTAGTCTATTATTTATTTCAGTATTACAGTCTTTATTACTGACTCGTCATTTTTTATGGTTTCTATGTCTTTTTTCATACTGTTGAGCCTCCTTATAATCATTCTAAATTTTATCTGATAAATTGCTCGCCTCCATTTTATTTAGTTCCTCTTCTGGAGAATTCTCTTGTTCTTTCATTTGGGGCCAGTATGTTTGTTTTCCCATTTTGGCTTCCTCTTTGTGTTCATTTCTTTGTATTAGGTAGTTCTGCAAAGACTCAGGTGCTGACCTATGTCAGACGCTGTATGTGATTGTCCCTGGGCAACCTGTTTGGAGCGATCATGGAGCGATCAGCAATCCTCATCTTCTGGCTCCTTCTGCTGGGCCTGGGTGTGTGCAGAAAGAATCAGGCTGTTCACCAAGGCCAGCTTTTACAGCAGTGGGCCTGGGGAAGGGTCATATAAGTTTCAAAACTCCCAGAGATCCCTCTCTTCCTGCAGGCTTTTTGTTAGGCTTAACCAGTGACATTGCCTCCAGCTTTACTCCTCAGCAGCGGGGCTTAAGCTTCACAGGGTGGGGCAGAGTAACTCCTGTGGACGGGGCTAATGCTTCCCCTCAGACTGATGCCACTTGGAGGGGAGTGTTCTGCCCAGGAAAGATGGCTTCTGTAGTATATGGAATGACTCAATACAGGGATCCTGTCAGTTGATCCTTCGGCTCTCACCAGAGCCACCAAGCCCAGGCTTTCCTTAGTGTATCTCTAGTCCGCTCTCCTCTCCCTCAGCTGGAGCCCAGGGTAAGTGGCTGCAAATGAAATTTTATTTGTTGGCACTTTAAGAGGATGGCTGCATCTCTAGCTGTCTCCTGCTGGCAGACAGAAACCCCACTGCTTTTTCACAGCCAATGTTATTTGGGTTCCTTTCCCACTTCTGGTGTTATAGGCTAGGGAGCACAGCTTGGGGTTTCAACCCCACACTTCTCAGGGGGAACCCCTCTGCTGCTGAAATATCCCTCCAGGATTTCAGCTACTGCCCTGGGACCGCAGCCAGCCTGCTTGCTTGTGCCTCCATTCTCCTTACCAGTCTCGTTTTGGTGAAGTGGTTTATTCCATAAGTCCTTGGTTATAAGGCCTCTCTACTGCTAGTGTTCAGTGTGTTATTCAGGGTGATTTTTCTCTAATTTAGTTGTAATTCCAGTTTGGTCCTGGGAGGAGGTTAATGTAACCTCCACCTACTCTACCACCATCTTGCATCAAGTATTTTGTTTTCTCACAAAGATTAAATTAGTTAATTTAGTTTCTCACAAAGTTTAGTTTATATCATACCCTGTGAGTTTTTTAAAGTTATCTTGTCTGTGTGTCTGTGTGTGTATCTCCATTTCCCAGTTAATTGCTCTGTGATCATTGGTAAGTTTACTATGTAGTTAGCTAGAAAGATAGGTCTAAAGATTAAATGGTGAAATAAAGGACTGTAATAGAGGTTTGAAAACACATACGAAGGAGCAATCAGTTCTGCATTATGTTAGGAATATGGAGAGGTAATCACCTAATGACTTTTAAGATGGATGACATTTGAGCTGAGCTTTGAAAAATTAATTTTCTGGGATAATTAACATTCAGTCTTTATTTTACTTAATGCCCTTCTATCAAAACTATGCTTATTTTGAAAAAAGGAAAAACGAAACTTGTTGCTTATTTCATTTTATCTCTCATGCTTCCTGCCCCCTCCCTTTAGATTTTGTGAACAAGGTGAACAAGTGCTTTGGAAAAAATGGCTGATATTAGCCTCAAGGAAGTAGCCTTAATAGTAGGTGTGGTTACTGCCTGCTATTGGAACAGCCTCTTCTGCGGTTTTGTTTTTGATGATGTTTCAGCAATACTGGATAATAAAGACCTACATCCATCTACACCTTTAAAAACTTTATTTCAGAATGACTTCTGGGGAACCCCTATGTCTGAGGTAAGTAGTTACCTTCATAATTACTTTCATGTTACTTATAGGAATCTCAGATTTTAAAATATTCTGGTAGTTTATTACTCCTAAGTTTTTTTCACCATTGTCACCATACCAGTTAATGGATCCCCTCGCCCCTAAGTTTTAAGAGATATGTTTTTTAAAAAATTGTTAGGAAGTTGAAGATACGACTATCTTCTTTAAAGCAGTACTTTTTTCTTTCCTTGGCTGTGAACCTTGGCTTAATCTGCTAAAAAGAAGAAAAAAAAATATATATATATATCTGAAAAGCAAATGTGTTAGGGGAACACTATGTATAATACAAGTCTGTTTCTGACTCACTGACTTTTTTCCTTTCTTGTGAATGAGGCAAAAGAGATAACTACTTGTGATATATTTAACCATTTAAAAATATATATACTGGTAACTTTAAAATAAATTAGACCTTTATAAACATAGTAAGTACACATACTGCCAGTTTTTCTGTAGAAAGAAAAAGGTGATATATTAAAAATTGTAAATGTGTCATATCTCTTACCTAATCATTAATTTGATTTTATATTCAGAACTCAAAAGTTTATTTCATTTTTGTAAGGGTAATTTTACTTTCCCAAATTAAATCCTTGCCAGTTTGGGATCATACAGATTGGATTCCAATTTTAGTTCTATTATATAATAGCCGTGTGCAATATAGGCAGTAATACAGCTTTTAGATGGCAGGTCACTTTCCTGATCTATAAAACAATAAGACATTCAGGATAAATATTTGAATTAATATATTTACAGTACCTGGCACATAGTTGCCGAGACATCATATATAACATCCTTTTATAGTTAGAGTTTGTCAGTTGTCGTTGGTGGCTTATTTCTGCATTCTTCAAATTTGGAAGCTTCACAAGCACAGGGGTGGGATCCTGATTTCCCTGGTCATGAACTCGTAATAAGTACCATATTTTTCGGACCATAAGATGAACCTAGGTTTTAGAGAAGGAAAATAGGGGGAAAATTTTTGAAGCAAAAAATATTTAATAACATAAATAACATTCAGACTATAATTGAGCTACATTCGGACTATAAGACACACCCCTATTTTCCTCCCAAATTTAGGAGGAAAGTGCATCCTACAGTCTGAAAAATATGGTGTTATTTCTCAGTAAATAACCAGACTATTTTCTCGTAACCCTCCTGTTCTCGCCCAGCTCTGGCCTTTAGAAAAATAAGTATTTGGATAACAAGGGAAAATTTGTTTTATTGTAACATACACTATTTTCTAGACAGTTGATTTCCCCTTGTCCCTTACCGTTTATTCCCAGAGACCCTTAGAAATGAGTCCATTTCCTTATCTTACGGCAGTGCCTCTTGTGATTTAACCATGACGTTGAGATTTTGACCTGAAAGTTTATCTGGTCAGATTAAAAGACTCAGGAAAATTATCATACCATGGTATTTGTGATTTTTCTCAGCTTCACAGATGAGAATTTGTGAAGATTTTGTTCAGAGCACCTGTGAGTACACACTAAGAAGCAATAAGTTCAAGTGGAATGTATGAACAAATTAGAATACCAATTTATAGTGAGGAGTGTTGCTTCCTCCTATTTTTTTTTTTTGTTGTTGTTGTTGTAATGCTCACCCAAGGATATGCTTATTAGATTTTAGAGAAAGGGGGAAAGAAATATCGATTGGCTGTCTCCTGTACAAACCTCAACAGGGGACTGAACCTGCAATCTAGGTATGTGCCCTGACTGGGAATTGAACCTAAGACTTTTTAGCCTACAGGATGATGCTCCAACCAACTGAGCTACACTGACCAGGGCAACTCCCTCGTATTTTCTGATAGGCATGTTCTCTCCCAGTAGGGAAATGTGCCAGTAGGGAAAAACTATTCTTGGTGTATAGGTGTCATAAGGTTTCTTGACAAGCCTGGAATTAGCTTTCATAGGACTTAATAGTTGATTTTATCAAGTAATGATAGCCTAGAAGCTTGCAAAGGCACAGATCTTTGTGTTGATATTTGTGCAAATGTAGATCTTAAAGACACATTTTGAACTTAGGACATTCTCCTTGATCTGTTTGAATACTACCACATTAGGGAATCTTTAGACTCCTCTGGTCCTCTCATTGTTTAGAATAATTTCTTTAGTAAGCCCATTCTTTAGATGTGTAATACTGTGTTTATTGATGTTTTCTTGTATTGGAACCCTGGCTGCACATAGAATCTGCCTGGGGCACTTCAAAAAAAATAAATTACCAAGGCTCTACCCAAACCTATTACAATTATCTAGTATTGGGATGCTGGCGTTAATATTTTTTATCCTGTTTTGTCTGTGTGTTCTCTTTCTTGTTTTTGTGGGATTTAGGGTGGGGTGGGAAGGACGTGTGTCAGTTACCCAGGTAATTGGTATTATTGGTTGAGAACCACTGACCTGTGACAAGCTACGCTCTTCTGGCATTTGGCCTGTGAATACTGTGTTAGGGTAACTTCTGCAGATATCCTGTCACTATGCTTTGCCATCCATATATGGAGATTCACATTAACAGGGAACTGTGAGCTTATTTTTTCATTATATTTGTCCTTATGTTTCTATTGCCAACCAATACTATGAGTCGTTATTTCTTTAATATACCTGAATGTAATAATGATCTGAATTGTCTTGTTTTAATGGAACTAGCTGTTTTACTATATTTTCACAGAGTAAATTTGATATCTAAGCTGATGATTATCAACGACAATGGAATCTTACTTAAATGGATTACTGATAAATTATGTAAATAATTATATTAATAATTAATCTATATTTTAGTTTTTATTACCTATGGCGTATATACATCTAATAGACCTAATAAAACAATTGTTTATTCTGTGATTAAAAATACTTATACCCTATCACTTTCTTACTTCATCCTTTCAACTTGCGAATATGTTCTAATGGAACCACAATAATATTTTAGGCACTCACAGTGTTTCTAGAGCCATTTTTTGCTTTCTGGTACAAATCATGTCAATTTGATATGGTCTGTGCTTTAAAAACAATGTTGTGTGCCTAAGCTGAAACAAAAAGAATGTATAGGAATTAGCCAAACAGGAAAGAACATTCTAGGTAGACCTCACTCTTGCTATGTGTGTTGTTAATACAAACAGATATTAAAATGTTCCTAATTTCAAAGTGTGTTGCTTGGGCTTCCCTGTGTTCTGTAGTAGGGATGAACAGGCTGAAGTCTGCCCAACTATGGTAAGCAGTAGGAGAGAGAGCAAAGAAACTGAGTGTGCATTCCTTGTATAAAATTACAAGAAATTGCCTTGGCCAGGTGACTCATCTGGTTGGAGCGTCATGCCATACACCAAGAGGTTGCAGGTTCAATTCCCAGTCAGGACACATACCCAGGTTGCGGGTTCAATCCCTGGTCAGGGTGGGGATGGGAACAACTGATCAATGTCTCTCTCTCCCCTTCCCCAAAATCATATCCTCCAGTGAGGATTTTTAAAAATGTTCTAAAATTACAGGAAATAATAAAGATTATATTTTATATATTGTTCATTTGTGTGTTTTATTTTTAAACCAGATTTGATTTTTGTCTGAGAGTAAAACTATTTCTGGTTAAATGTAACTTCTAGTTTATAAAAAAAGTAGTATTTTCATATAAAATTTGATTTGTTGTTAATGGAGACTATCATAGCAAAGGTGTCTATTCTCTTATTCTAAGAAAGTTTTTGCTCTTGCATTACTCTGTAGTGGTTGGGGATTTTCAGTTTAATGTATTCAGGTTTATACCTCATGGACATCTTTTTCGTAAAAAAAACTAGGCGGTACTTTTTGAGCCATTATTCTTTAAACTGCAGGTGTAAGCATTCCATTCTTATTTCCTTCCAAAAATCTAGCCAGCAGTTACATAAATGCTTGTGTTGATAATAGGTTGGGGGGCAGGCTCTGGAGATAACCCTGTGCTCAAACTTGATTAGTACCACCATTTTTCTACTTTTTAAAAAATCTTTGTATTGAAGAGGATTTTATATGTTTTTCCTCTACTGTTACTTCTGTGACCACTATGTATCAGAGAGGAAATTGCCTCACTTGGGGATTAAGGAAATAGGAATCACAGATTATCTTTTAGCTTTGTGTTATTCAACGGGCATTTCATTATTTTATTGTTTTTCTCAGCCAAGTGTGATACTTCTGTTAATAAATGCGATGATTAGTTTATACCCCACCCCCAAGAACAAAGTACTATAGTAAGTAATCAATGATTGTTTTTTCTTTTTAGGAGAGAAGCCATAAGTCTTATCGCCCCTTAACAGTATTGACATTTCGCTTAAATTATCTGTTTAGTGAACTGAAACCAATGTCATATCATCTCCTAAATATGATTTTTCATGCTGTGGTCAGTGTGCTATTTCTTAAAGTCTGCAAACTTTTTCTGGACAGCAAAAGCAGTGTGATTGCTTCTTTACTCTTCGCAGTACACCCAGTACATACAGAAGCAGTAAGTAAAACTGTAAATTAAAGTTTGTTTTATTATTTTTTTATAAAACCTACGCAGTGATTATAATGGTATATATATTTAAGAATAATATTTAACCATGACTTTATTATAGACTCTTAAATTACTGTAATAAGTCCAAACACCCAGGTGCACAGAATCTTTCTATTATATAAACTTTTAAATACTTTTTGAAACATAAACATTTATTATTCAAGAACATGAGATAAAATTGCTCAAATTTAATAATGTAACATATAAATGAATACAATTTTATTATTTGCTTATGTTTAAAGTGTGTGTGTGTGTGTGTGTGTGTGTGTGTGTGTGTTCAGGAGGAGAGTTGAGTTACGTCTCCCACTATCTTGAACCTTTTGGTGTCTAGCATTTTTCTATACATTTACCAAAATGATAGGTTGTTTTAAATTTTACAGTGAGTTCAGAATACTTCAAAGGGAGAGGTTTGGTGTTTTATATTTAAATTTTTAGAATTTAAAAGGACTATTTAAAGTTTATTATTTGAATTCTAATTTGCAGGCTTATTATAAGATAAAACAATTTCTGATACTTTTGTATTTTAAGAACACTAGTATTTTAAGAAAATATTTACGAAGTACTTAGCTTGTTTCTTTTTTTTCTTTTTTAGATTAAGAACTACACTACATATTGTACTATAATTATGTAAGATGTTACCATTGGGGGAGGCTGAGTAAAGGATACAGGGGATCTCTCTCTACTATTTTTGTAACTTCCTGTCTGTCCATAATTATTTCATAATAGTATTAACTAATAAAAGAACTTTAAAGAGTCACTAATACATTTATTTTTATGGAAGATATACAAATTGACCACATGAGGGCACTCAAAGAATGTCTAAGAAAGAAATGTGCACTTGAAAAGTTATGGCAATTTAGTTTCTCGTTTAAGTGCTGTTGCTATTCTGTACAGTTAGAATTTCCAAGATGCTCCTCATTAATATGATGCCCCTCCTGTCCATTTCTAGGTAACGGGTGTGGTAGGAAGAGCAGAGCTTTTGTCATCTATCTTTTTTCTAGCTGCATTTTTGTCATACACCAAATCAAAAGGACGGAATAATTCCATAGGTAAGTGTCTTAACATTTAACTTTTTCTGTAGCTGTAAAACTTGATCAGGCAATTTTTATCTACTTTAGTGCTGCTTATCAAAATGTATTGTACTACTTTAGCATGTGTGGGCATATGAAAGTATGCGACATTGTCAGATTACAATTGCTTGCATGTAGTTTCTATTTTATCGTGACTAGCAGATTCTCTACTGTCTTTTTTTTTAATTACCCTAGGATATAGGAGTTTTAGGGTCATTCTTAGTTCCATCTGCTATGGTAATAGCAGTAGTAAATGGCAGGTAGTAAATGATACAAGTACCAATATTTCAGTTGTCTTTCTATAAATAAGTAACACCTCTGAAGACTGTGAATTATATTATTAGTCAAAGTTAAAAGCCTATTAGAGTATGGCTTTTATTATGTTTTGATCACAGTTCAGCCATTTATTGAGTCCTTACCATGTGGCCTACCTACCCTCGTCACTTTGCACCTTTTAAATCATACTAGCTTTTTTTTTTAATTGAAGCAAATGGAAAACAAATGGAGCTCACATTTTCTGATAAGAAACTGAAGCTCAGAACAGTTGCCCAAAGCCACAAAGCAACTTAGTAGTAAATCGAGAATTACATCCGCAAGTCATTGTTCTTTAATTAATTAGTACTAAGTTAAAGTTGATGAAATAGGTTTTTCATTTAAATAGAATTTATGAGTATTCTAATGTGAATTTTTGAAAGCGTAGTATTGATTTAAATGCTTATTATTAACCTGTTTCGGTTTTTAGTCTTTTTTTTTTTTCTTTTTTTTTTTTTTAGTGAGAATGGTACTTTACTTTGCCTAGTAGTTTTCAGTTTCAGGTTTTTAATAAATTAGGTATATTGATATCTGTGTGTTAATTTTAGGTATTTGTCTTTATTTCAAATTGATAGCTCATTACTCATGACACTCAAGCTTGTAAGTTTCAGTTTCACTTCTGCAAATTGGCCACCCTACATTTGTTTTAAAAGTTAGTATTTGGTTAGATAATCTTGCACAAAATTTTTTTTAGTTTACATTATACATTTTAATGTTTTGTTTTGAATATGCAAAGCATAAATTACTTAAATTATTTAAATATATTTTATAGTTTTTTTCTAATATTTTATTTATTTATTTTTAGAGAGAGGGGAGGGAAGGGAAAAAGAGAAAGAGAGAAACATCAGTGTGTGGTTGCCTTTTGCATACCCCTTACTGGGGACCTGGCCCACAACTCAGGCTTGTGCCCTAACTGGGAATCGAACCAGCGACTCTTTGGCTTGCAGGCTGATATTCAATCCACTGAGCCACACCAGCCAGGGATATTTAAATATATTTTAAAATATATAAAGTATAAGTCACTGGGAAATAGTATAAATGTGAGTATATTATAGAATCATAAGTAACGTTTTTTAGAAATGTCTAATAGTTGTCTAACTTAAAATATCCTTTAGTGGTATTAAAAAATTATTTTTTGTAGTTTTATATTGTTTTGTTCTTAAATTGTAGTGTGGACTGCAATTGCACTGACAGTGATTTTAGTGGCTGTTGCAACATTGTGTAAAGAACAAGGAATAACAGTTGTGGGAATTTGCTGTGTGTATGAAGTATTTATTGCCCAGAGGGTAAGAAGAAATATAAATTTTTTGATGTTATCACTTATCCTGATTGAATCTGATTATAATAAACTTACTTTCAAAATCAAAATTTTGCAAGAAACAAGCATGCTTTATCTCATGCTCACTGAAAATGACTTAACATTTTAGAACACCTTCAGCTTTTTAAAAGCTACTTTTTAAATTTCAATAATGGAATTGTTAGGCAATTTGGAATATTTTACAATATAATTAATTATTGGATAAGGTTACTAGGTTCAGTTTTATTCATTATCAGTTCTACAAATTGTTCCATATTGATTTTATTATTATAGTCAATTTCTGTTGAATCTTGCATTTAAAAAGTACTACATTGTTGAAAACTTTATTTATTTAAAACTTTTTTTCTTTTCCAGTATACTTTGCCATTCTTATGTACTACTGTTGGACAGTTTCTCCATGGAAAGGGTAGTATTCCATTTTCTATGCTGCAGACGTTAATAAAACTCATTGTTTTGATGTTCAGTACACTGTTACTTGTTGTGATTAGAGTCCAGGTTATTCAGTCCCAACTTCCAGTATTCACCAGGTATGAATTTCTGTTTTGTTTTTTGTTGTTGTTTTTCCATCCTTTTTAAATTAACTTTGGATTTTAAATGATTGTAAATGTTACAGAAAGTCTTTATATTGAGGTTTTTTAACAGCTTGATTGAGTTACAATTAATATTTTTAAGAGCCTGCATATACTTAAAATGTACAAATTAATAAATTTTGAGATATGTATAAACTCATGAAACCACCACAGTCAAGATATTAGGACCCTCAAATTGGTTAAGTATTGAGTCTTCTGTATGCTTAGTGATTTTTTTCTACTCATTCCATTAATTATTGAGAAAGGATCTTGAAATCTCAGACTATAATTACAGAATTCTCTCTTTTTCCTTTAAGTAGAATCTTTTTTTTTTTTCGCTTTTGTGTTAAAAAGCTCTATTAATATGTGCATAAACATTTTGGATTATAATTTCCTTTTGGTGAATTGATCTCTGTATGATTATTAAATGAACAGCTATATCCCAAATAATAGTCTTTACTCTGAAATTTGCATTGTCTTATACCAATTTAGCCATTCAAACCATATTAATGTAGTTGGTGTTACGTAGTTTTTCTTTTTTCCTTCCTGTTACATTTTATCTGTCTATATTTTTGTATTTAAAGTGTTTTTTTGTAAACTTCATAGAATTGGGTCTTCATTTTTTATTTGGTCATATTATGTGTGTTTGAAATGGAAATGGAGTGTTTCAGCTAGTTACATTCAATATGATTATTGATATAGTTTGATGTCAATCTGCCAGCTTGCTAATGGTATTTTGGGTTTTGGGGATTTTTGTTTGTTTGTTTTTATTTGTTTGTTTGTTTTTTGTCCTGTCACTCTCTTTGTTCTCTTTTTTCTATCTTCTTTTGGATTGAGTATTTTCTTTATTATTCCATTTTTACCTCCCATTGGCTTATTAGCTGTAAATCTTTGACTTTTTTTTAATAATGATTTCTTTAGGACAGTGATTTTCAAACTTTTTCATTTCATGGCACACATATACTATAATGATTCCTAAAATTTTTTAGCACCCAAAAAATATATTGCATTTTTTGTCAGTCTGACCAATAAAATAGGTATAATTTTGATTCATTCACACTGGACAGCTATCATTGCATTGGCTGTTGTCATTTTTTTATTTGACAGTCTAAGGAAAAAGAGGTCAGGGCCTCTGACTGTATTACATGTTTTAAATATTCTTGTAGCACACCAGTTGAAAGTCACTACTTTAAGGTTTTTGTATATATCCTTTGCTTATCACAGTTTATCTTCAACGATTAATACAATGCAAGTATATAGAGTATAAATGTCAGTATGTATAGTATAAACATGTGAGTATATAAGTAAATTCTTATATAAATATATAAAATTGTTGTAAATAAAAACTTAGCCTTTATGTTATTTATATACATTTTTCTTGAGTATACATTGTATATCCCAAAATACATTGCTGTTATTTTCTTTTCTCTTTTTTTTATTTTTTTAAAGATTTTATTTATTTTTAGACAGAGAGGAAGGGAGGGAGAAAGAGAGGGAGAGAAACATCAATATGCGATTGCCTCTCACATGCCTCCTACTGGGGACCTGGCCTACAACTCAGGCATGTGCCCTGACTGAGAATTGAACCAGCAAGACTTTGGTTTGCAGACCGGCACTCAATCCACTGAGCCACACCAGCCAGGGCCTTTGCTATTATTTTCTACTTCACATAATTATCTTTTCAAGAAGTTTAAATAGTTTTTTAAAGTCTTTTATATTAACAAATGGAGTTACCATGTCTCTCATTCTTCATTTCTTTATTAGATCAGTACCATTTTTCCTTGTGACTGAAGGACTTTAACATTTCTTTACATGTAGGTCTGCTGGTGATGAATTCTTTTAGCTTTTGTATATAAAAATATCCTTATTTTGCCTTTGTTTTTGAATAGTATTATCCAGCATATAGAATCTTGCGTTCACTGATTTTCATTCAGTAACAAAAAATGTTACTTGACTACTTTCTGGCTTGCATTGTTTTTCATGGGAAATCTGTCATCCTTATTTTCATGCTTCTGCATGAGTGTGTTTTTTTCTATGCTGCTTTTAATGTTTTCTCTTTATCATTGTTTATCATTTTTGAGACATTATTGACATATAAGATTGTATTAGTTTTATGTGTACAACATAATGATTTGATATATGTAGAGAGAAATGATTAACATAAATTTAGTTAGCATCCATCGCTACACATAATTCCAAAAACGTTTTTCCTGTGATGAAATCATCTAAGATCTAATTTTAGCAACTTCCAAATATACTGTGTTTTTAGCTATAGTCGCCATACTGTGAATTACATCCCCAGCACTTAACTTAATTTATAACTAGAAGTTTGGGAGAAGGTGGTGTCATGTATCTCATCCCGTAGAATTCATATGCTATGGCAGGCGTGTAAATAAATTCACACAGAATATAGAGGACTAGAAGAGCCGGGACTACACAACCCCTCTCTGAACTCAGAGAGAGGCCCCAGCACTGCCCTAACAGGCTTTTACTATTTTTCCTGGGTACATTACATCAGAATGGTCTTCATTTATTATGCGTAGATTCGCTTTAGGTGGTAGACAGCCAGGAAGATACATCAAAAGGATTATTCAAAAATGCAAAGACAAGAGGTATGGCTGAACTTGAGAGGATTAGCACTGGTCTAAGGAAGCTAGATATTTATTAGCATTTGTTTTTTTGATCCAGGGTGAGAGGGTTTTTTAGCAAGAGCAAGACTTAACTCTAGGAAAGATGCCATCCTGATTTACCCACAGGAAAGCCCGTTTTCACACACATGGGGCCTGCTTGCCGTCCCACGTTCCACTGTTTTTTTTTTTTTTTTTTAACATGGAACGTTGGGCTACATTTCCCACGGTGAGTGGAACGGTTCTCCTACGAGGTGGTCCAAAGGTACAGACTTCCAGTCACTGTTTCTTTTATGCTTAGGTTAATTGAGCTTTTTACAAAAAAAAAGCATTCTTTTATGCTTAGGTTAATTGAACTTTGTATAAATTTTGGAAATTTTTCAGCTATTACTTCTTGAAATATATTTTGTGTCTTCTCTCTCCTCTCTTCTTTTGGACTTCAGTTACATGTGTATATTAGACTCTTGAGTTATAACACTGATATTCTGTTTATTCCCCTTAAAGGTATATCCCTCTGTTTTCATTTTGTTGTTTGTTTGTTTTTCTGGCTTTTCATTTTTTTTTTTTTTGCTGGGTCTTTAAGATCATTATTTTTTTTTTCTGCTGTGTTTAATCTGCTTTTAATTTCTTCTAGTTCTTTTTCCTCTCAGATATTCTATCTCTGAAAGCCCTATTTGAGCCTTTTTTTTTTATGTGTTCCATGTCTCTACACGTTCCAGTGCTTAAATGTTACTGTCCACTGATTTTATCATGTGTCATTTCTGGGACAGTTTAGATTGAGTAATTTTTCTCCTCATGGATTATATTTTTGTACTTCTTCACATGCCTGGTAATTTTTTAATAGGTGCTATATGTGAACTTTACCTTAATATATTCCTATAAATAGTTTATACTTTGTTCTTGAATGCATTTATATGTGTAAAAAGTTTCATCTTTTAAAGCTTTTTTAAGCTTTATTTTGTGAGATCACAGTAGCATTTTGATGAGGGCTAATATTGCTCTATTTCTGACACAAGACCCTTCTGACTACCTAATGGACTGTGGGTTATGAGCATTTCTACTCTGGCTGCTGAGCAACTATTCCCCGTGATATTTGGGGATCTTTATCTTATCCTTTCAGGAGATACTCTCATAATTGTATTAGTTTTCCTAGAGCTGCTATAACAAATTACCATTAACTGGGTGGCTTAAAGTGTCAGAAATTTATTCTCACTGTGCTGGAGGTCAGAAGTCCAAAATCAGGGTGTTTGGCACAGTTATTTCCTTCTAAAGGCTCTGAGGAAGAATCTGCCCCGTGCTTTTCTGCCTCATGCTTCTGGTGGTTGATGGCAGTCTTTGGCATTCCTGTGCGTGTTGCTGCATCACTTCAGTCTGCTTCATCTTTACCCAGCCATCTTCCCCATGTGTTTCTCTGTATTCTCTCTTCTTTGTGTAACTATAGCAGTCTCTGGATTTATGGCCCAGCCTAACCCAGTATGACCTCATCCAACAGATTACACTGACAGAGAGACCTTCTTTCCAAATAAGATCACATTCTGGGGTGCTGAGTAGACATGAATTTTGGGAGACATGAATCAACCCACTACACTGACCTTGAGTATTTCCTCACGTAATACACTGATCAGTTCTCATCAGCACTGAAAACTAGAGAGAGACCGTCTACGGCTCTTCTGAGTTTTCTTTCTCAGCAGATTTGTTCTTGATGATATTCTGCCCACTAACTCTAGACCCAGGGCTGTGCCTGGGTTCTCCCTCACAGCTCCACAGACTAAAAACTATACAGGTTCTAAACTCTCCAGGTAGGGCTATTTTTCTTCTCTCAGGTATCACTGTCCTTTGTTTGATGCTCAGTGTGCTAAAAAAATAATAATATAAACTGTACATATCTGTCCCTTTTTTCATTTATTTAAGGCAAGAAGCAAAAGCATTTTTTTCCATTTCACCTTACTTGGATAATATTTTAATGAAATTTTTACTAATTCCCTATTCAACTTTCTTTTTTTGTTTTTAACAGAAGGCCAAAATGTTGTTCATGTTGCTATCCACGACACTGCATTGCTGGTTAGAATAAATTCCATTCAAGTCTCTCAGGTCCAACACCAACCTTGCATTTTTTTCTCAAAATACAATCTTTTCATTAAAGAATAATTTTTAACTTTCTGAATATTTACCTTTAAGTCTAGCCATGTTAAATTGGACAGCTGTTACATATTGAAATCAGGAAAATAGATTGTAGATATATACTTCATATTTTCTTCTTCACCACTTAGTTTCAATGCTTTTGTTCTGTTTATCATTCCTATTAGAAAACTTGATATCTCATTCCTAATTCTACAGTATGAAAATGTTTATAGGTCTGAATGTTTTGAATCCATACATGTGGATGAGTGTACAGGGTATGTTACATATAAGTATAAATTTCTGTGTGTATATAAATTTTACTCTATTATACAGCCCTGTGAAGTTGATTATGATTTGATTTGACATGTACTCTTTCTACAGTTCAGTTATTAAGTCAGCTATCCTAAATTGTTATTTATATAATAATAAATGAACTCTGAATAGTGGATTACAGCTTTGTATTCAGTTCTGTTGGTTACTTAGAGAACTCAACTTCTGATTCTCAAGATTTATTATTTTGTGGATATGTAGATATTTAAATATGAGAAAATTTTAATGATATTACTTGTTCAAATAGTATTTACTTTTTCTCAGTCATTTGATATTTTTAACAAGACCAGTTCAAATAAGTAGTACAAGTTGATTTTTCATTGACTTACTCATTTTAAAATGAGAAATTAGTTTTTTTAAGGATTATAAAACAATATAGAACAACATAAAAAAAGTAAAGTTATTATTTTGAAGTGTACTTTAAAACAATGATTTGACTTAGTTTTCAGGAAATAGACTAAAGTAATGAAATATACATTAAATGCATCATGACCTTGGAAAATGTAAACTAGGATATAAGCTTATATTAATATATGCTAGGAGAAAAAGTAGAAACATAGGAGGGAAGACCAAAAATAAACCCGGAATTATCTTCTCAAGGGCGGGCCCCTTGTAGCAGAGACTTCCCCCTCTAGGTGAGTGTTCTAGGAACCCGTCTGTATCAATGCACCAGCTGGCCTTGTTGCGAGAGGCTGCGTTGGCTTCAGTGAATCTGTTTTGAAGACTTCTTCCAACATGTTTGCCCATTTCATGATGGGTGATTGACAAGTGCACCTGCCTACACTGTGCTGAGTGTTCAGCAATTTTTGACCAAAAAAGGCATGATCCCCATGCCCCACCTCCCCATTCACCTGCTCTCACCTAGATTAAAAAAAGTCCTCAAAGTGGGTCATTTTGCCAGTGTGGAAGAAGTAAAACAAAAAAAAGCAGAAAGATTAAAAGGCATCAAAATCAGCAAGTTCAAAAACTTTTTTGAGCAGTGGAAAAAATGTCTCTATAGGTGTTTTGCATCAAACAGAGAGTACTTTTAAGGTGATTGAAGTTTAAACATGTAAAAATAAGTACACAATTTTTTAAAAACTCTGTTTTTGGGTGGATTCCCCCTTGTATAACATGTTACATAGGTCTGTACAGTTAGTATTCTGTGCTAGAAGTTTGGTTTTTAGCTTCCTAGAAGTCTATACAAAGAAAAAAGCTCATAAGTGATAAAGATTTCTCTGTGACAAGAGAAACACATAGTAGTTTTTTTCCTAGGAAGCATAATTTTTTTGGCATTTAGTACTGAAAGAAACTTCTCATGTAGAAAAACATTGGTTAGTGTTATTAGGAGGATTCATACATCACATACAACACTGATTCTTACCCAACTTTTCTTACTGCTTTTAATCAGAAGGTCATAATTTAATGAAAGCACTTCAGCAGAGTGTCATAATATTATAGTAGGCATTTCTGGATTATTCTTATAAAAAGCTAGAAATAGATAACCTGCTTGCCCTTCAGTCAGCTTTTCATAACTGCTACTTCTCTCAACTAGAGATTTCATAAAGATTAGACACTTTAAACTGGCAGGAATCTGAGGTATTGATAAAAAATATTTATGTCTTCTATTTAATGAGAAAAATGCAAAATATTGCTTTTATTATTATATCATTCAGTATTTTAGTTATATACTAAGTTTATGTTAAGAAAGTTTTTTAGTTTGAATACCTTTTTTTTCATTCTTTATACAGATTTGATAACCCAGCTGCTGTAAGCCCGACTCCAACAAGACAGCTAACTTTTAACTACCTCCTTCCTGTGAATGCTTGGCTTCTGTTAAATCCTTCAGAGCTCTGCTGTGATTGGACCATGGGAACAATACCACTAATAGAGTCGTTTCTAGATATTCGAAATGTTGCCACATTTACTTTCTTTTGTTTTTTGGGGGCTTTAGGAGTATTCGGTCTCAGATACCCTGGTCATTCCTCCAAAACTGTTTTAATGGTAAGAAAGTTTCTTTATTTTTCAGATGATATTACATTCCATTGATTCATTAAGAGACTGCCTTTAATTCATCAAAAACATCTTTTTAGAAGCAGAATATTTCTTTTTTCAATATCATTCTAATTTATTCACTTATTTTAGGTTATCCTAAAATTATATATCAGAGTTTGAAATGCACGCATAATTTGACATATATTCAGCATATAAAATAAAAATTGATTATGAAATTTTTTAATTTGGTAGGAACTCTGAAATGATGAGGTATCTCTTTTGGCATCATTTTCTTACATTTTTTACCTTTTTACCCAACTTGATTATACACTTTTTGAAGAAATGGACCATATTATATACTTTCTCAGGGGTGCAGAGAAGAGTGTCATCAGAGATATGCAGCTAGAAATATATAGCTCTTTTGTTCTCATTAGCAAGGTTTTCATTACTCCCTAAGATATTTCTTACTCTGTTCAAAGAACTCTGAAAGTCATGTTGTTTTTCTGAAGTTCTAATGCCCTTCTTTTAAATTATTGAAGACAATAACAATCTTTGGTATTTTCTTGAGCAATTACTATATCCCAGAAAGTATTTTTAATAATTTCCAAATATATCTTTTCCATTGGAAGCCACTAGTTTATTCAGTAATTTTTTTATTGCAACCTATTACCAGTCAGCGTTTAGGCACTAAGGATATGATAATAAAAAGAAATAAAGGGTCCTCATTTCTGGGAAATTACATTCTAGAGAAATCTGAGATAAAGAGAAGACTGACAGAATATAGGGCTTAGGGGAAAGATTAAATTTACTATTATCACTGGACCTAATGAGTTTAGATATCTTTGTAACATACTAGTGTAGTGAGGATTTTGAATATCCTTTTGTCCCTGGAGTTCAGAGAAGCCTAAGCTACAGATAAAAATTTGATCGGTTGGTATAGAGATCGTAACTGAAACCAGAACATGGATAAGAAGGCCTATGGAGACATTACAGAGCAGGCTTTCTCACCCGGGTTTTGTCACATTTCTTAAAGGTGGAAGCTAGCTTGTCCAATTCTAGATGCATGACAGTTCGTTCATGCATGTAATGAATGCCTTACAGTATTTGGTCTTTAGTCTCTCAGAAAATAGTTGAAGGGGCTGCATGAAGTGAAAGAGAAGAAGCCTACAACTAGGTCTTGAAAAACTCCCATTATTTAGATGTGTACAGGAGAATGAACCTAAATAGAAGCTAGAACAAATGGACAGAAGGATAGGAAAGTGTTCAAAAAAGACTGAATGGTTAACACTAATAGGTGCTGTCAAGCAGAAAAGTTGAATTTGACCTCTTTTAGGTGTAATAGTTACTTGACTGAATTTATTTCTGTCAAGTGATTTGATGAGATGAGGGAGTGAAGATAGCTACTGTCAATAACCTGCTGGGTTAACTTTGAGTATTTCAGAGGATAAGACAAGCTTGAAATTATTACCCGGCTTAGTAAGAAAAGACCACTGGTCAGGCAGAGACTGCCCGCATAACAACTGCTGCTCTTATGTAGGCAGGGCTTGGGAGAATCATAGAGACCTAGAACTGGTAGGCCTTCAGAGGTGTGAGTGGGTCGATACTGGAGGTAGGCAGTTGATTGGCGTTTAAAATCACTTTCATTGGAAGACTCAGTTGGCTGACTCTTAGAAACAAGTCAATGAAGGGTTGGCTTACAAAAACATATTCATTGAGTTGAAATGTTGATTAAGTACAGTTAAAATCAGCTACTTGTTACTGTGGCTACAAAAGTCTTTTTCTTGTAGGAACTTGTTTTTCACCCGAGGGGCCTAATGAATGGTTAAGTTAGTATAAAGATACATTGTTAAAAGAATATTTTTAAGGTTGGAGAGGCAAGCGCATGTTTGAGTATAGGGAGAAAGGTTGCAGTTGATTAGAAAGCTGCTGAGTAAAGGGAAGAAGCTATGATTATAGCGAGATTTGTGAAGAGCAGGACAGTATAGACCTCAGGTTTGGCCTGAGATAAATTAACGGAGACGACTTTTGTTATAGAAAGGGTGGAAATGAGCATGAATGTGGATGTTGGTATGTTTAGTAACAGGGAATTGAAGGAATTTTTGTTTTATGGTTTTAATTTTCTAAATTTGGAAGTGACATGAGTTAAAAGTTTAAATAAAGTAGTCAAAATTCAAGATAGTCCAAGAAAGTTGGAGTGAACCTACCAAAGAAACCTAGCAATCCTGAGCAGTCTTAGGGGTCAGTTTGAAGTCAGTGATCATGAATTTGTGATGATGTTAATCTGTTCTTCTTGGGAACTGCCTCTAGTAGTGTTTGTTGCTCAGATAAATGCAGGCAAAGAAGACGTATGGTAGATACTATTTACAGCTGAGGTTCTACTAAAAGAAAGATTTTAAAAAAGGTGAATTTAAAACTTCTGCAAATAAAAGAATAATGTGTAATGTAAGCTGAATAGAAAATAGAGGATGCACCCTGCCTGGTGTGGCTCCGTGGGTTGGGTGCTGTCCCATGCACCAGAAGGTTGCGGTTTTGGTTCCTGGTCATGGCGCATGCCTGGGTTGCAGGCCAGGTCCCGGAGGCAACCAACTGATGTTTCTCTCCCTCTCCTGCTCCCTCCCTTCCCCTCTCTCTAAAAGTAAAGAAATAAAATCTTAAAAAAAAAAAGAAAAAAGAAAGCAGGATAGTATCAATGAAATAAATGTACATTTAGATAAATTTTATTTTATGTTTATGAAAGAGGAACAATTGGGACCTTAGATATAACTGCTTTAAATAAATTTTTAAACATGCTATTTTTGGGGGTGATATTTTCTGAAGCTCTCTAGAGGGATAAGTAGATCAAAGTAGTACCTGCCAAATACCAGATATCAAGTTAAGCATTTATTAAATAAAATGACAGTACCTCAACAATATCATGTATGTAGTTAATTTTATTTATAAAAAGTCACAAATGGGTTGATTAGTTTACCTTATGTTACATAAGAAGTAAGAAGTAAAACCAGTTCATCTCCAAACTTTGTTCTTTCCACTATCATCCTTCCTTTTAAAGAGTTTATGCATCACTGATGGAGGAAGGAAATTATGTTAGGTAGAATGAACTAGGTTGGCATACATTAATAGAGAGCATATTAGAACTTCTAAGTTAATAAATAATTAGTAGAGCCATTCCTTATATAAGAACCAGTAGATTTGGGGGAAGATTACTTTTCTTTTTTGTGTAGCTGATATATCAATCTGTGATTCATCTTTGGATCAATTTAATACTTACAGTTCTTTCAAATGAAATTGCTTTAGGGCAGCCATGAATTAATAGGGAATATTTTTTTAAAAAAAGGACTGCATATTTAGAAATATCTCTGTCCCACAGCTAGGTGATTATTTTTATCAAGCACTTCTGGGAAACATAAAGTGAATTATGCACTTTTAATGTTTTACCTTTTTGATTAAAAAGAAACTAAACTTTTAGATACATAAATTGGTATGATACTGAACAGTATAACGGCAGTGCTTTTCTTCAGACTCAGTATTACCTCATTAGAGATTATTAATTTGCGATTCATGGAGAAAGTATTTTTTATAATATATATAGATGTCTTCATCTATATTTTAATAATAAAGAACAGACATTCTTGACTGTCAGACTTAGGAAGCTGAAGGGAACAACTTACTCAGGTACTATAAAACAAATCAGAGTAACAACATATGGAAGCATATGTCTATAGGCACAGATGTTCTAATGACAGCTTATTTTCTTCCTCAGGTTATTCGTGTGCTAGTTGTTTGTGTCATACTGTTTGTAATGGCTTTATAACCTGGAAACCATATACCATCCCATTTTCAAAACGAACAAAAAACACTGCGTTTTTGAGATGTTTTATTTCAGTTAAAATTTTAGAAATTCTTGTTAGAATTTCTTAGAAGTCTTAGAATAATAAGCTAAAAGATTATTGATTTAAACTGAAGCAATTTTATTCTTAAACATGCACTAAGCCTCTGTTAAATGTATGTGACTCATCAGAATATTATGCAAAGTAACGCTGAGGTATAGAAGTAGGAGTCTATTGTCTTGTCTGAAACACACCTTATCAATTTCCAATATGATGTGTTATTTAAAACAGTAACATGAAAACTGTCACATTTAGCTACTTTATCAACCTTTGTGGTTTTGTCAAAACCTATTAACATCTTTCTCTGTCAGTTTATCACATACACATTAGTTACATGTATAAAAATTATCAATGTCTTACTTTAGATATATTTTCAAAAATGACTTTTATTTAACTGGATGAGCCTTAATTATAAGCTCTAACATTCAAGAAGACTTCATCTCATGCCGTTGGCATACATTTTTGTTTGTTATTATCCTTAAGTTGCCTTCATGTTTAAATAATATTCTTTATAAAATCAAGTGATGATGTTAAAATATTAATAGCATTTCCAAATTATATGACAAAATATTTGGATTTGACTCTTGAGTGTTCATAAATCTTTTAACGTCATGAAATATCTTGTTTTTCTTGGTAGGCCCTCTGTTTAATGGTGTTGCCGTTTATTCCTGCCTCGAACCTTTTTTTCCCAGTTGGATTTGTTGTTGCTGAGCGAGTGTTATATGTTCCTAGCATGGGGTTCTGTATTTTGGTAGCCCATGGATGGCGCAAAGTATCCAAAAAAAGGTGAATTTAAATATGAATTTATTTAATGCTCACTAACTATAGAGTCAAATGTGACACATTTAAGTATTTAAGTAGTTATTTAATTTGGTTTTATAAGTCATACTTGTATACCTCTCTGTTTTTCACTTATAGTCTCATTTTTCTGCAATTCAAGTTAGGAAAGCTCCATTGCACTTACTGCATCTTAAGTTCTTTATATTTGTATAATTTTATTTTATAGCCTGAGACATAAACTTGAGTCAGACCCAAATGAAAGCAAGGATATTATTGAGACTAAAGTTAAAAATGACCATTGTCACTCCATACACGATGAACTAAGATACAGTCTTCTTACTTAATTGAGTTATAATGAGTTCATAATATATATGAAATATACAGGGTGAGGCAAAGTAAGTTTGCAATTGTTTGTATGGGAAATAATACAAGGATAAACTCTTTTGCATACTCACAACTTTGAGTACTGCCATTTCTTGCTATCATTGCTATCTTCATCATAACCACCATGTCCTCATTGCCTTGAACTAACAGTTCAGGTACAGAATAGTGAAACTGAATGTATTCAAGAAATGGTCACTGTCTCTTCTTTCTTTCCCACTTCCAGTCACCCTTCAGCACATAGAATTCTGACTTTTCTCTATATCACCTACTAACGTAGATAACAAACTGCCTCCTGGTAGCTAAATTTAGTCGAGGCTTTTATTTAAAATTTATTTCTCAGGCACCTGTAAAAGGTCTCTCTTGGTTCTCTTACATCTGTTTATTTCTGCTTTCTCTTGTCTGATTTCTTCTTGCTCTGCCTGCTCTTTAAATATTTATTATTTCTCAGAGTTTTACTCATAGCCATTTTTATCACACTACATATTTTCCCTGGATGATCTCATCTCTGTCTACAGTTTTCACTACTGTCTGCCAAACCTTTCCCTTTAGTATTGACCCATATATCCTAACATAATCAGTACCAATTTTTTACTGCCTACCCTGTGCCTGATGCTCTGAGAGACCATTTAGATTTGTTTTCTCATTTGATCTTGACACTCCTTAACTCTGTTTTTGTACATGTTAAAATAGGAGGTCATATAGGTTACCTAAAATATTATGCAAGATCACACAGCTAGTAAATAGCCATCTTGGTTCAGATGTATGTTTGACTCTGTGCTGTGTCCATGTTTTTTCTGATCCATGCACTCTTATTGTGGTTGAGTATGTCTGTCAGAACAAAAGAAATTGAACTGTGTTACCAGGGCAAAAACACAGACTTAGAGAACATTCGTACTAAATGAGGTCATAGGGATTATTGAAGTATAATTATCTTTTTATAAATAAGGAATTCAGTCTCAAACAATTAGCCTAAAGTGTATAAGTAATTTGCATTTATTAATAAAGTGTGAAGTTTACTCTGACTTTTAATAAACAATTCTAGCTTTGTTTAAAATTTAAAATTATTCCAAGAGTGTCATGATAATCTGTGGTATATAATTATTGGCAGAAATGTTTTTAAATGTAGCCAGTGATAAGATTCACCCTTTTTAAACACAGGTAAGAATATTCAAGTTGTATGTAACGGTACAAAGAACTCTAAATATGAAAAGTCATAATTAAATCTGTTTTTTTTCAATTTTTGTTTTTAAATCTAAGCAAAGCTTTTGAAGTAGAGGTAAACATTGGAATATTTAATAGGACTGAAGTAGAAGGTAGTATTCAGATATTTAAGTTTTTGATGTTGTTCTCTCTGAACTTAGATGATTATTAGAACGATCCCTACTTTTTAGAATAAGTTCAGAAAGGACATTGGGGTTTTTTAACATATTTCTTCTGTTCTAAAAGATAAAATGCTTTTGGTGATATAGACAATGTTTTTGCTTTATTTTTTCCTCTTAAACAGTGTATTTAAAAAATTATCCTGGGTTTGTCTGTCTTTGGTGATATTCACTCATGCCTTAAAAACACTCCACAGAAATTGGGATTGGGAGTCTGAGTATACGTTGTTTATGTCAGCCTTGAAGGTAAAGTATTATCCAGAATGACAGGAAAGTATGTCGTCAATTACTTTTTATAGCCATGTCTAAGATGCGTTAACTTTATTTTTAATTAGACATTTGACTATCGGTATTAAGTACTTCACTATATTGTGGTCTGTGTGAATGAGTTTTTGTTTGTTTGTCTTGTTTGTTCATTTGTTGCTTTCATTTTTTTTTACATGCTTATTGGACCAAAAAATTAATGAAAATCATTTGTTCTTTATATAATATATACCTTAGCTAGTGCTTTGAACTTACTTGTATGTCCATAGCACATATAATAATTTCCTAAATGCTATACAGTTGTTAGAAATGTAAATGATAAAATGCTTAAATAGGAATACTGTATTTCATTGGTTCTTAATGTACACATTTTTTAACCTTTCAACATCTCTGAAGTTATAATAAATATTACAGTAAAAGGCATCTTACAATTAATTAGTGACCTTTTTTCTTAATAGTACATAAACTAACGGTGAGTCTTAATAATTGCTGGCACATTAGAGCCAATGAAGTAAAATAATGGCAAAAAATGGCAGCCTACTACGTGAAAGATAACTGACCAATGGTTACAATACTATAGGAATATAGGAGCTGGCGGGATGGATCGATAATAGCATTCCTATGAAATGGACAGTATAAATAGGAATACGGTCTTTTTCAAAATCATAAAATTTGTTTTCTATAAATAAAAATTACAGGCAGAGATTTTTCTTCTTTTTCAAATGCTCCCTTACCAACACCTCTTTTAAAATCTCTAAATTCTTAACTTCTTTTTAGCTATTGCAGTACTCTCCAGTGCCTAGCTTTATTGGGTCACTGCCTGTTCCAGAAGTCTCTGACTTCTGGGTTTGACATCTATTTAAGATTAGATGGCTGTCCTCTTGTATCAGTCAGTGAGTCCACTCTTTCCCCTAGTTCAGAAGTCTGCAAATCAACGGGTCTTCATTACCATTATTATTAATTCATCCTTCTGGATTACCAGGGGCGCCCCCTAAATTTCAGGAATTTTGCTTGTCCTTGCTTCCAGGATAATGCTCAAAACCACAGCACCAATCACTGTAGCTAGCTCCATGGCCAGGTCCCATCCTCTGCCTGGAGAAACACCATGTCCCTGTCCGTCTCTGAACTTTGAAAACACAGATCAACTTAGAGCATTATTCTCAGGGTTCTTGTAACCATGATAAGACTACATAAGTAGCTTTATGTGGAACCTAAAAATATGTTGTTAGTGCAATGTTTAAATATATTCTCACGTTCAAATACCTTTTCTCCCAAAAGAATACAAATAGTAGAAAAGAGTTTTCAAACAGCACTGTACTTTGATCAAATAATATTTTCAGTAAAATTCTAATGCATAAAATAGATGAAATTAAACTGCTGTGGTATTAGTATGTTGAAGTTGAAAGGAGGGAGAGGCTAAATTAGGTAAACTTGTTTTCATTTGGCTTCTTCTCAGCTCTGGGAACATCTTAGTGGAACACTATTCCAATAGTGTACTAAACAAATCTTTCTGTTCATTGGAGTCCTTTTTTTCTCTGGGAGAAAATCCTAATGGTGTCTCGTTGAGATATAATTGAGATAAATTTTTTAGTGTAAGGTATATAATGTAATGATTTGGTATATGTATATATTATGAAAGATTACCACAGTAAGTTTATTTAATGTCTGTCACCTTACATATCTACAAATTTTTTCTTGTGATGAAAACCTTTAAGATCTACACTCCTACCAGTTTTCAAATATACAGTACAGTATAGTTAACTGAAGTCATCGCACTTCACATTGCATCCCTGGAGCTTAACTAAGGTTGTAACTGAAAATGTGTATCTTTTGACCACCTTTACCCGTTTATGGAGCTCCATGGAACACTGCGGTCCTCATAGTATGTCAGACAAATATCTGTGTTCTTTGGAGTCATATTTTTTAATTTGGCCTATCCTGGCACTTTAGAAAAAATGTTTTATTATATTTTTCCATTACCATTTATCCCCCTAAGATCCACACTGTTGTCCATGTCGTGGTGCCTTTGCCTATGTGCTCCATCCCTTTACCCCTCACCCCACCCCACAGCTCTCATCCTATTCTCCGTGAGTTTGTCTCGATTTTGCTTGTTAGTTCTGTTTTTAATTAGATTCCACATATGAGTAATAGAGTGATATTTTTTAATTGTAACTAATTTCTATCTCTGTTCGTATATTTAAGGTAAATAAAAATAATGCCAAATTATGGAATAATGTGGGTCATGCTCTGGAAAATGAAAAGAACTTTGAGAGAGCTTTGAAATACTTCCTACAGGCTACCCATGTTCAACCAGGTAAGCATTATTAATTAATAAAACCATTTTAATAGTATATTTTCTTTTTGAAATCTTGCTTATATTTGAGGAAAATATGGTAGAGTTTATTTTCAAGCTTCATTTCAGTGATTTGAATACTGCCAGTGTTCCGTGCTGGCTTATTTTGAATTAATTATGTCAGAAATACTTATATATGATATTTAAGGCCTAAAGACTTCACCAAAAAACTGCCAGGTCTAATATATGAATTCAGCAAAGTAGCAGAATACAAAATTAATATTCAGAAATTGATGGCATTTTTATACACCACTAATGAGCTATCAGTGAAATTAGAAAAAATGATCTCTTTTACTGTTGTAACAACAACAAAAAAAATAAGGTACCTAGGAATAAATTTAACCAAGGAGGTAAAAGACCGATACTCAGAAAATTATAGGACATTGAAGAAAGAAATTGAGGAAGATACAAATAAATGGAAACATATACTGTGTTCAAAGATGAGAAGAATTGACATCATTGAAATGTCCGTACTACCCAAAGCAATTTGTAGATTCAACATAATCCCTATTAAAATACCAATGACATATTTCACAGGTTTAGAACAAATGTTCCATAAATTTATATGGAGCCAACAAAGACCCCAGATAGCCTCAGCTTGAGAAAGAAGAACAGCAGCAACAACAAAAAGATATTTAAGGAATTGTTTTATATTGTTTATTGGGATGACATTGGT
The DNA here is from genome assembly GCA_004026765.1 of Micronycteris hirsuta. Lineage (NCBI taxonomy): Eukaryota > Metazoa > Chordata > Mammalia > Chiroptera > Phyllostomidae > Micronycteris > Micronycteris hirsuta. The sequence goes on along the minus strand of PVJI01008697.1, from coordinate 42,265 downwards.
TAATTGAGTTATATAGGTTTCAAGTGTACATTTCTATAACGTATCATCTATATGTTCATTGTGTATTTACCACCCAAATTCAAATCTCCTTCTGTCACCACATACTTAACACCTTTTGTCCTTTACTGCCTTCCCCCGTCCTCTTTCCCTCTGGCAGCCACTATATTGTGGTCTGTGTGAATGAGTTTTTGTTTGTTTGTCTTGTTTGTTCATTTGTTGCTTTCATTTTTTTTTACATGCTTATTGGACAGTAACGCAACCCCAAGAAAAGGATGGTTTGTTGCTTTCAGTTTTATATACCACATATGCATGACATCGTATGGTTCTTGGCTTTTTCCATCTGCGTTACTTTGCTTAGCATGATATTCTCAAGATTCATTTATGTTGCTGTAGATGGCAGTATTTCATCTTATGGCGGAATAGTATTCCATCATATATATGTACCACATCTTTCTCAAATCATCTATTGAAGGACGTTTTGGTTATTTCCATGTTTTGTCCACCATGAATAATGCTGCAGTGCACATAGGGGTACATATCTCTTTACAAATAAATGTCTTCAAATTTTTCAGGAGGATACTCAAAAGATGGGTTGTTGGGTCATATGGTTATTCTAGCCTTAATTTTTTGAGGACCCTCCATACTGACTTACAAAAGAATTTGAAGGAGCTATACAATGAAAACTATGAGACTAAAGCAATCCCTACACCATGGTTCATGTCTGTGGGTTATGCATATAAGTTATTTGGCTACTCCATTTTCTGAACTGGACTTTACAGCACCATGGCTATTGTGTAACTACCTGTTTATACTTGTTAATCCCCTCACCTCTTCACCTATTCCTTCATGTCCACTTCCTATCTGGCAACCATCGAAATGCTCTCCATATCCATGAATCTGTCTCTTGTTCTTCTTGTTTGCTTAGTTCATTTTAGATTCAATTGTTAATAGAATTGTATTTTTTTGCTATTTTATTGTTCATAGTTTTCATCTTATTTTCCTAAATAAGTCCCTGTAACATTTCATATAATAATGGTTGGATGATGATGAACTCTTTTAGTTTTTCTTGCCTGGAAAGCTCTTTATCTGCCCTTCTATTCTAAATGATTGCTTTGCTGGGTAGAGCAATCTTGGCTGTAGGCACCTGCTTTTCATGACTGAATATTTCTTGCCAATCCCTTCCAGTCTGCAAAGTTTCTTTTGAGAAATCAGCTGACAGTCTTATGTAAACTCCCACACAGGTAACTACCTGCTTTTCTCTTGCTACTATTAATATTATCTCTTTATCTTTAACCTTTGGCGTTGTAATTATGATGTGTCTTGGAGTGGGCCTCTTTGCATCCATCATGTGTGGTACTCTGTGTGCTTCTGGACTTGTATGTCTATATCCTTCAACAAATAAGGGATGTTTTCTTTCATTATTTTTTTAAATAGATTTTCAATTTCTTGCTTTTTCTCTCCTCCTTCTGGCACTCCTAATATGTGAATGTTGGAATGCTTGAAGTTGTCACAGAGGCTGCTTACGCTGTCTTTTTTTTTTTTTTTTGGATTCCTTTTTCCTCTTGTTGTTCTGATTGGCTGTTTTTTGCTTCCTGATGTTCCAAGTCATTGATTTGATTCTTGGCTTCATCCAATCTAGTATTGTTTCCCTGTAAATTGTTCTTTATTTTAATTAGTGTTTCCTTTGTTTCTGACTGGGTCTTTTTTATGCTATTGAAGTGCTCACTAAGTTCCTCGAGCATCCTTATAACCAGTCTTTTGAACTCTGCATCTGATAGATTGCTTATCTCCATTTTTTTTAGTTATTTTTCTGGAGTTTTGATCTGTTCTTTCATTTGGGCCATGTTTCATTGTCTCCATTTTGGCAGCCTCCCTGTGTTTGTTTCTATTTATTAAGTAAAGCTGCTATGACTCTGCGTCTTGGTAGTGTGGGCTAATGCAGTAGGTGTCCTGCACAACCTACTACAGGACGCAAACTCCCCTATCACCCAAGTTGGGTACTCGAGGTGAGCCCTTCATGTGGGCTGAGTACACATTCCTCTTGTAGTTGAGCCTTGGTTGCTATTGGCAGGTCAATGGGAGGGGTTTATCCAGGCCGGTCAGCTGTAAGGACTGGCTGTGACCATTGACCACTGACCTCTGCCTTCTGAGGAGGATCACCTGTGCAGGGGTAGGGAGGTGGTGTTCTGACATGGTCTGTAGTTGTCCACTGGGTGCGCAGGCTCTGAGATTTCCTGGGTCATGCCGGCCAAGGTCAGCCCCCACCTGTGTTCTGCCCAGATCTCCCTTGACTGAGTCATAAAGCAACCTGAGATGCTGCTACTTGTGCTGGGCTGAGAGATTCCTACCCGATGCCAAGCTGTGATTGTAGCCTGGCTCTTGTTATCACCTGTCCTGGGGCCCCTTCACTGTTGCTTGAGAGGATTTAGGAAGTTGTGAAGCATGAGTCAAGACCAGCCATTCATATGGAAAAGTCATGGTTATCGGACTGAATGGACTATAAGTTGGGTGGGACAGAATCTTAGGAGATCTCCAGGGCAGGGCAAACAGTGTTAGCCAGGCTGATGGAGTCTCATATATGGTATCTTCCTGCCGGCTCTGTGGTTCCATGGGGTAGGGCTCAGAAAAGAGCCAATATTCTCTGCTCACATTTCTGTCTGGGAGAAAGTTATCCCCTAGCATCCTGCCTTATCCCAGAAACTTCAGTTCCTCCCTGTATGCTACTTGTGTCTTTCAAGCTGCTGCCCCAGGGCTAGAGCTCAGAGGGAGTGAGTCTAGATAAGTCCATGGGTTGATTAAGAGGAACTGGTTGAGACCACAAGTTTCTTCCACAACTCCATCCCCTCTGGTTTTTACAGCCAGAAGTTCTGGGGACTTGTTTTTCTGTCACTGGAACCCTGGGTTGGATGGCCTGATGTGGGACTGGGACTCCTTGCTCCCAAATTTCTATCCACCACGTGTGGGTGTGGGACCAGCCCTTTCCACATCCCTGCTCCTTTATCAGTTTGGATGGATGTGGTTTCTTTAATTTCTTAGTTGTCAGACTTCCATTCAACTCAGTTTCTGACGGTTCTGAGTGATCGTTGTTCTGTATTGTAGCTGTAATTTTGATGTGGTTCTGTGAGGGGGCATGCCGTGTCTACCTATGCCACCATTTTGACCAGTAGTTGTCCTTCAATTTGTTTTTGATTTTACTGTGGGAGAAAGAAACGAGCATATGTGCAGCTAACCCATTGAATCTAGGAGAAGTAATAATTCAAGGTGAGGGCACGAATTGCTGGGTCAGTGTCCTCGACTGAATGAGAAGAGATAAGTAGGATCTGTGCACAGGTTGAGGACTTCATTCAGTCGTAGACCCAGTTGTTAACCTGTGCTAGCAGTGAAGACAGGGTATATGGGTATGGGCAGGTGAATAGATGGCATGCAGAAAATTCCTGGAAGTTTCCCTTCATTTGCTTCTTTTTTCTCAGTAAAACAGGAAACAAAATCATCAGGAGAGTGGGGGAAGAGTGGGAAATGCTGGAGATGTAAGAATAGGAGAAGGTGTAGCAGAGGTGTCCAACCTTTTGGCGTCTGTGGGCCAGACAGGAAGAAGAAGAGTTGTTTTGTGTCACAAATTAAATATACAAACAATGAGGAAAAATAATAAACAAAGAAAAAGGTTTTAAGTAAATTTACAATTCTGTGTTGGGCCACATCCATAGCCATCTTGGGCCACATGCAGCCCAAGGGCCATGGTAACCCTGGAAGCAGTTTTCTAGGTTTGTGCCTAAGAATCACTTGGAGGTCTTGTTATGTATGGTACTTGTTTTGATATATAGGAGTTCTACATCTACACTCGTTTCACAGGTATGCTTGGCCCATACATCACAGTTTAAGAGACAAAGATCTAGGAAAGTGAAGGAATTCATTTTTCCACGCATTGGGAAGCGTAGCCCTGGGCTTTACATGTGTGATTAAAAGAGCACGGACTCTGCGTGTAAGATGGCCCAAGTCAGCATGCGTGGACCTGTGTTAGTGGAAAATAGAATTTCCTGAAAGGGAATTTGGCTAACATATTTCTTAAAAATTTACTGCCTTGCTGGATCCTTCCCCCCTCCCTGGATCAAAAGACTTATGCTAATGCATGTCCTGGGACCAAATGTTTATAGATAAACACAAGACCCTTGCCCTTACATTTACATATCTCCCATTTGGTGTACCGCCCTGGTCCTGTCTACCACCAGACCTGAATATACAATCTATGCATAAGTTAATGAAGACCAATCTGATGCTCTGTGCCCCAAATCTTCAATAAAAACCCCTGGACCCGAGGCTCAGGGCTCTCTCCCAGATGATGAGGGAGAAGTCGCGTGGTCCCGGATCCCTTTTCCTGCGTATCTTTGAGTGAGAATTATTTATAAACGCATTCAGTCGCGGTCACCACGGATTCTGCATAGCCATGAATCCGCAACAGGAAAGTGTATAGACTAGGAAATTGTGGTATGACAGTCAAGCAGCTCTAACACTCTACTTAGGTTAGGAATACTTAAATTAAAATTAAACCAGTTGATGTGGTTATGTGTTTGTCTCTTACAACTTTACAGCTGCAGTGGTACAGGCATGGAGAATTTACCAGGATTAGGATTTTGTTATGTATTGCTAAACAGGAAGGGGATAAGGGGATGATTGTATTAATGGGACACAGAATCTAAGATGGTTAAGAAGGAATGTGAGGGAGAGTGAGGCAATGGAGGAAGGAAAGATAATAGTATCAGTGGTTTATAGACCTAAAAAATTAGGTCGGTGTCTGAATAGAGTCTACCTAGAGTATAAATATTTTTCAATAGGAATGCCGTTCAAGTGTGCAGAACTGTATTTCAGGATATGTACCAAACGTGACCCCCACATATCAAATGCCATCATTACTTACCATTTAGAACGATGACGAAAAAAGTGTCCCCAACACACACATTTCTAAATGTCCTTAGAGGGGTAATGAGTAGTGGGCACTGTCCTTTATTTTTCTATTAGATGTGACTATGGCCAGTAAAGTAACTGTTTAAAGAAAAAGGGAACCGAAAGTCATGGGAAGAAAAGACATCAAAGCCACATATAAGATTCATCTATGTGGATTTTGAAATCATTGAGAATTTTGACAACCGTGATGTTGGAGAGAATGACAAGGGGCCAGGAGCTGTGACCCAAACATGGTGAGACAGTGGGTAGTATAGTCTACGACCTGAAATTTACAGATGATTGATTTTAATGAGTAGACACATGGTAAAAGAACACAGACACCACTTGGAGAGCTACAGTATAAACCATGTCCACAAGGCAAGGCCAAATTTCAGTTCGGGAAAGGTGAAGAAACATTAGTAGAAATACAACTAACTGATAGTCTAGCTATCCAACTGTGCCCCCCTCCCGACTCTTTATATAGTTTAGTTCTCAAAATATAGGGTACATCTCTTGGGTTTCCTCACCTCTCTGCTTCTTTTTTTTTTTAGATTTTAATTTATTTACTTTTAGACGGAAGGGAAGGGAGGGAGAAAGAGAGGGAGAGAAACATCAGTGTGTGATTGCCTCTCTTGCGCCCCCCAACCAAGGACCTGGCCTATATCCTAGGCATGTGCCCTGACTGGGAATCGAACCAGCAACCCTTAGGTTCTCAGGCCGGCACTCAATCCACTGAGCCACACCAACCAGGTCACCTCTTTGCTTCTTTGGGCCTAGAATTCCTTGCTTCTCCCGTCCTTCCCATCTGCCTTGGACCATATCCTACACATCTTTTACAATCCATCTCACAAGGCTTCCTTTCTTTCTTTAAAAAAAACAAAAAAGCCCTCCTGTATTTCCAGTTAGAAACAAATATTTCTTGTCTTTAAAACTTTTTACAATATATTTTGCATCTTTCTTGTAATATTTGTAATTTTCTATATAGTACTGCATCATACTTATTTATCACGTCATATTTATTTAGGTTTAGTGCAGTCTTACAGTCAACAGTCAGTACTGTGGTAGTTTCAGTTTATTGCTTTGTAGAGTATTTTAGATTCTTTCTAGGAGATTTTGAAAAGTAAAGTTGTCTTGATGTCAGACACACAGGGACTTCAAGACTTAAAAGATGTTCCTCAAGCCCTTTAAGCATTATCGTTCTCCTTTCTGAATTGGAGGTTTTCATTTTTTTCTCATTGCATTGTTGTGAAGACTAAATTAAAGGGTATATATGTGCATGTTTAATTTTATCTAGTGAATAGTGTGCACATCATAGGACATTGCCAAGTATAGGCACTCAATTTTAAAATAATTTTTCTTTTATTGTCAGTTGTTACGTTTGACTGTTTATGAGATGCTTGCTGAACCTGTCTGCTTTAGTATGACTTCCCTACCATACTTTTAAAATTGCCGTTTCTAATAAGCCATGGACTAGGAAAACCAGTAAACCGATTTATTACAGTTTATTATGAAAAAGTACATGAACTCAGAAACATCAGATTTGACATTCAGAAGCTTCTCTGAATTATGCTTTGTGTTTCAGCTCTGTTCCTTGGAGATGGACTTGACGAACGAAATGACACACAGGGAGGGGAGTAAGGAGCCCTTTTTTGCCCCTGTCACATATGCAGACACAGACTCATAAGTCTGAAGATAAGGGGAGTGGTCAGCACTAGATATCAAAATTTGGAGTAACAAACATAAAGATGCTATTTAAAACCCTGGAACAGTGTAGCATCACATACAGTAGGAGTCCCTAACACTGTAAAATTAACTTTTAAAAAATCAGTCTCAAGTCTTTTTTCACTTAGCCAGAATAAGAATGTAAACTATACCATCAGCTTTCACTGCAATATGCATAACATGTTAAATGAACAACTGAATGATTTTTGTTTGCTTGTTTCGTAGTTAAAAGTGTTTTTAAAAAAACCCAACTCAACAAAGATAAAATTTTTGCAATTAGAATTACAGTTTCCAAAGCACTTTGCAAGACAAAGATAGATTTTTCTTAAGGAACCCCAGAATTCTCCAATGTTTGTTTTGCCGAAAGTCAATGATTTCATTTTTATCTAAGTTCAAATCTTTGAAACTGTTTATATTAGAATCATGGACCTGTTTCTAACTTGGATACAATCAAGATGGAAATAACTGACTTTTAAAGAGTTTTTAGGAGTTTCCAAATGTTTATAAATTTACCTTTTTAAATGCATTGACAATTTTTCGATAGGAAATATTGGAAAGCAACATAAAAGGTCTGTCCAGAAGGTATCCAGCCATATAATATGAAAAATAGAGACATTTATTGGAGAAGATACAAGCAGGATACAAGAAACATTGTACATGGGACAATGACACCTCAGTCCCCTTCAAAGTAGGCACCTGGGTACCTCACACAGTTCTCCCAATCGCTATCAGCTGCCCTGTTATATTTTTCTGAATCTCATCGACTGTCTGAAGTCTCTTCCCGTTCAAAGGTGATTTTAGTTTTGGGAAAAGCCAGAAGTCACAGGACACCAAATCTAGGCTATAAGGGGGATAAGTTACCTGCATGATTTAATGTTTTGCCAAAACACTGCAGGAGACATGATGCATTCATTGGCAGATACATTGTCATGATGAAGCTGCCAGTCACCAGTTACCCATAGCTGCTGCCTTCTGAATCATCTGAATAGTTTCCATAGAGGAATAGTCAAGCCTAATGAAAATCTGATGCAGACTCGTTGCTCTACTCGCTCAGTCATTTTGAATATGACAGCCACACAGCACACATACTCACTCAATGGCATCTACAGCCCCACTGGCTAGTACAGTGAAGTCCTCATTGCTCATGCATGTGCGTTCCAGTCCACTCCTTGGCTGCCACGTTACATCGATGTGGTGCAAACCCATTCTCCTTATATTAATCATGACTGGACTTTTTCTGGACAGACTCTATATGCCGGGGCTGTCAGTGTGGGAATACGCAACTTCACTGTTGGTGGCTGAAGAATTATTGGGCACAGAGTTGCCTGATACTTGCCAGTCCTCGTTTGCATTGAATAGAACAGACTGCTAGATTCATGCTCCTGTTGTCTTAAATAGCACACTCCTAATAGCAAGATTGTCTTTGAAGTTCTATCAGTTTTTAGTCATTTAAATGTTATTGATTTTTACATCTTGCTTGCTTTTCTCACCTTTTTTTTTTTTTTTTTTTTTTTTTTTTTTTTTTTTTTTTTTTTTTTTTTTTTTTTTTTTTTTTTTTTTTTTTTTTTTTTTTTTTTTTTTTTTTTTTTTTTTTTTTTTTTTTTTTTTTTTTTTTTCCAATTTAATTTTGCCTTACCAGTAATGCTATTTCCTCCTTGGCAATCCTAAAACTTTGTAACTTATGTCTGTCATTTTATGAGCTGTATTAGGTAATCCTTTTGATGCTAAAGGCTATTTAATTGCTATCTTTGCTCTTTGAGAAAGTGGGCTGCATGCTCTAGTGTCTGAAATCTTCATTGATGGCAGTATCTCCTTCCATCATTCCAAGATCCCGATTCCATCAAGTTGCTATTTGCCTTGTTTTTCATCCAAGTAAAAGGTTATCACCTTTTTAAAAATTGGTTGGGACTGATTTCAGTAACATTTTAATTACTTAGTTGAAAAAATTATACTTTTATTTTTCTGAACTTTAATTTTTTCAGGTTTTATACATTCTTAGTTTTTCCTGACTAAATTTCTGATCTCTGTAGTAAATGGTATAAATTCATCTGATGTTATAAAAAAGAATGAGCTATATAGATCAAAGACTTAGTAGTGCAGTGAATTTCCTCCACCTTGGCTCTTCATCCAAATTGCCTTTTAAATTTTTAAAAAACATTTTTGCAGATGCTATTCCTAAAGATTAGAGTTGCCTGGGCCTAAGGTATCAATTTTTAAGAGCAGCCAGGGTTGAAAATGGGTAGCCTAAGCTCTTTTTTTTTTTTTTTTTTTTTTTTTTTCGCTTGACCCCGCCCTCCCCAAGACTCTTCACCCATTGGATTTAGCAGTACATCTAAAAATGGAAATCCACCTCCTTTCCCCAGTTTTGCCCCCTAGTTCTCTGTTGAAACCTGTACTGCTTCTGTCAGTGTGGGTGCAGTGCACACAATCGCCAGCCTGAAACGTTCTGTGGCAAGATCTTAGGACTGTTACTCTCCTCCTGGGGGAATACCTAAGATATATATGCTTGACCCCTATGTGTCCTGGGAGTTGCAGGCAGAGGCCTGTTCCACAACTACAAAATCTTTGGTGTCACAGGCAAGTAGTAATCATAATTTGAAACCTTGTCGTGTCTCTTAGAGATTCATGTTGGCTAAAATTTGTCTGATTTAAGATTTTCTCCCTTCTTTCTACCTTTGTTACAGACCTTTGAAATATATCCTGGAAAATGTATCTTAAACCCTCACATCTTTCTTATTTTAACTGTATATTTTCCATATCAGAAAATGAGACAAAATGTTGATATTAACACAACCTTTTAAAGATTATTTATTTATTTTCAGAGAGAGGAGAAGGGAGAGAGAAAGAGCAATGTATGGTTGCCTCTCACATGGCCCTCACCGGGAACCTGTCCCACAACCCAGGCATGTGCCCCAACTGGGAATCGAACCGGGACCCTCTGGTTCCCAGCCCGCGCTCAATCCACTGAGCTACACCAGCCGGGCTTTAACACAACCTTTTAAAAGTTTTAAATAAATTATATAGGAATTTATCATCATTTAAAAGAGATAGACTATTAAGAATTATTAATAGTCCTGACATCCCATTTATACTTGCATTCCAACCACATTCACGAAAGTTTTAAAAAATAAAATCACAAAGTTTTTCATATCTACTTGCTCCCATCCCACCATGGGTGCATATTTATTAGATACAACACTGAAAATAACCCTAGGAATTACGATGATCCTTCTTACTTGTAGATTGTTTTTACTTTAGAGTTCAGCCATACTTTTTGAGTGCATTCCAAAGCTATGAGCGTAAGGAAATGGAAGCAAGCCTTAGTATAGTATATGAGGAAAATGATGTAAACTTCTTCATTGCTTCTGTTTCATTTCTCTCATGTCCCAACTTGTCAAGGGACTGTTCAAATAGTTTTTTCCATGTTATGTGTGTATTTTATGTTTTTACAGTACTTTATTCAATAATTTGCTACTCTGGTATTGATCATAAATTATACCAAGTTGTAATAGAAGAACTTTGAGGAAGAATGCCTGCTTTTGCATTTTTCACCATGTTTTTGTGTCTGGAAACATGTCCTCTGAGTAGTTTTCATTGAATTCTATTTATTATATTTGTCAACAAATAGTTTTTTAAAAATTTTAGATGATATTGGTGCCCACATGAATGTAGGAAGAACTTATAAAAATTTAAATAGAACCAAGGAAGCTGAAGAATCTTATATGACGGCTAAATCATTGATGCCTCAAGTAAGTTGTCATAATTTTTTCCTATTTTGTCATGTCTACTAAATATCTGTACTGAATAAAATTATCTAGGTGGAAAAATCCTTACCTTTTCTTCAATTTACTGATGTAAAAGTAAGGTGTCCAATGAACCATTTCTTTAGTATAAGTTTTATAAGGATTACATTTTTCTAGCTGAATTAAAATTTTTGTATAGTCTGTAAAAACTAAATTCATAAAGTTATGAGTTTTTGATATTCTTGGTTATATGTTATTGATGAGTTAAATTACTTTAAATGAAGAGAATTGTACTGTGTACGTTAAGCACTAAATTCAGCATTATTCCTATAAAAAAACCAGTGAATAATACAAAGTGGATACATCTCTCTTGCTGTGTCGTGTCCTTTAGTTGTTGCAGCGACACAAGCACGAGAGTCACTCGACGTCACAATGTGTCTCCAAAGCTGGAACATCTGACCCTGCCCTTGACTAGCTTAGCAGCATCGTTGGAAAAGATAGTTTTCCCTGGGCTACAGTTTTCTCAGTCGTAGTGTATATTATACTACATTAATAATAGTAGTAATATAAAAATGGATAGTTTGATAAATTATTTGAAAACAAAGTTAGACTACCTGATATCTTAAGAATTCATTTCTCATACTCTAGAGTTAAATTGTATTCAATATAGATTTTTATCCATATTCTGTTCATTGAAAATTTGGGTCCATATGTATTATAGGTAATAACCTTTACTTAATCTGAATAGTCAATTAATAAGATAATTTTATTTCCTAACTCCACCAGAAAAATGAGGTTTTAGTATAACTATGAATACAATCAACTACCTAATTGTCACAACCGGAAATACTTTGCTGACAACGTGAAGTTGACATGGTTTAACAAACACACCAGACAGAGAAAGGGGAGTTCTGAGTTCTCTTTCTGGTCTGACGTAAATGTACTGAGCTTTGGCCTCTAAAAGTACTGATTTATGTGACTTCATAAAATGATACATATAAATAAAAAGCTAATCATATTCTATTGAGCTGGCATGAATGAAAAAATATAACCTTTAGTGCAAGAAAATACTTTACTTACATGTTATGACTACTAATGTTTTCATATTTTTATGATTTATTTTAATATAGTAGCAGTAAAACTAACAACATTATCTTTTTATGCTCCGTGTATGTTTTAAATAAACTACTAGGCCTACTTACTTTTCGCTTTCACTTGGCAATGAAATATCAATTATGAAAATGCCTTTTCTTCTGAACAGATTATTCCTGGTAAAAAATATGCAACCAGAATTGCCCCTAACCACCTGAACGTTTATATTAACCTGGCCAACCTGATCCGGGCAAATGAGTCCCGACTGGAAGAAGCAGATCAGCTTTACCGACAAGCTATAAGCATGAGACCTGACTTCAAGCAGGCTTACATCAGCAGGTACTGTGGTTCCCTTTAAGCTACTGTTACAGAAGATTGAAGCTGCGTCTGCATGTTACATTTGACTATTTTGACTAAAGTAGTTATTTCCCCTCAGTGATCTTACTTGCAACTGACAACATGGAAACATACCCCGTTTTAGACTAGCAATCAAATTTAGTTGATTTGATTTGAAATTGCCAAAGGAACTCATAACTTATATTAGCAAATTTTAGGTTTTGTATGAAAGAAAGGTTAAAAGAAGTTCCTTAGTTTTATTTGCTTATCATCAAATTCATTTTATTTAAGACACCTGAAACTTACATTTTATAATAAGTAATTCTAATATCCAACTCTTAGGAGCTTTCTTAAATAAATACTGAGAATTGACTGGTCATTGATGCCTTTACCACAAAGAAACTTTTTAGTTGTCGATAAACATAGATTTTTGATAACTAGGGGAGAGGGGAGGGAGATAACGGGAAAGGAGGGGAAGGGTCTAGTCAAGAAGCATGCATAAACGACCCGTGGGCAGCAGGGTGGGGGTTTGACTGTGGGAGCTGAAGGTGGGGTAGAGCAGCGGGGGGGAAACTGGGACAGCTCTGGTTGAGCAACAATTAAAAAATAGATTATTATGAAAAATAAATTTTTGGTGTCACGTTTTGGAACTTGATATATGTATTTTCCCCATGTTAGTGTTATCGTTTTGTTATACTTGAGGAAAATAGTGTGTTAAACTTTGTTTTGTAGCTCAGCCCCAAAACCTAATAATCATAATTTATGACATTGTTTCTATAAGGAAAATGCATTCAGAATTGAGTAAGTTTTTGATCTCGTCATTAGTTGGAGGCCATCTTCATTCAGCCTTATCTAGTACTTTTTGAAATTCACAAGGTTTAGTGGGGTTGCATCTGCAAATAAAACCTGTCATGTGTTAATACATAATTATTCAACAGTCTCTGCATAAAGAGATAACATTTTGGACAAGTACTCATTCTAGAAGTTCCCTAATCAAGAATTTGAATAGTTGGCCCTGGCTGGTGTAGCTCAGTGGATTGAGCGCGGGCTGGGAACCAGAGGGTCCCTGTTCTATTCCCAGTCAGGGCACATGCCTGGGTTGCAGGCCAGGTCCTCAGTGAGGGCCATGTGAGAGGCAACCATACATTGCTGTTTCTCTCCCTCTCTTTCTCCCTCCCTTCCCCTCTCTCTAAAAATAAATAAATAAAATCTTTAAAATTAAAAAAAATTGATTTGCATATATGTAATTAATTAAAGCAGTGTTTTAAACTCTGTAACAGGAAATAGAGCCATAATAGAAAGTTTTCTAAAATAGTTTTGGTGTCTTAATCCACAGTTCCAGAAGAGTTTCTCAAAGATATCAGCAGGTGGCGCTAGTGCCCTGTCCACCCTACCTGATCAGGTTTTTTTTTTTTTTAACTTTTTTTCCCCAATGAATGGTCATTTTATAAGAATACATTGAAAATAAAATTAATATAAGAAGAGTTAAAATTTTTCAAATGTTCTACTTTTTGTATAGTAAGACTTCCAGCAGATTAAAATACTGGAATTTCCCCATCAATACCATTTTTTTTTTTTTTTTAAGATTTTATTTATTTATTTTCAGAGAGAGGAGAAGGGAGGGAGAAAGAGCAATGTATGGTTGCCTCTCACATGGCCCTCATTGGGAACCTGGCCTGCAACCCAGGCATGTGCCCCGACTGGGAATAGAACAGGGACCCTCTGGTTCCCAGCCCGCGCTCAATCCACTGAGCTACACGAGCCGGGCTCCATCAATACCATTTTTATTTTCTTTCATCAAATGCTATTACCTAGTCTCCTAACAAATTGATCTCCTACTCTGGTTGCTCTCACTTTTCTTAAGTAGTATATTCCGCCTCCTTTCAAGATATATTCAAAGAATATATTTTTTCTGTCTCCCTTTCTTGAATGTCTCCCCACACCTTAATCTCTAAAATCAGGTATGCTTTTTCCTTCTTTAATAATATTTGAAAACATATCAAGCCAAATTTGCCAAAGTATGAAAGTTGTTGTTTTGTTTTGTTTTTTTTTTTAAGTAAACTTACTGGGGTAACATTGGTTAATAACATATAAATTTCGGCTGTACAAGATTATAATTTGATATCTTTGTACTTACTCTACTGTGTTACCCCCACCCAAAGTTTAGTTTCCTTCCATCGCCATGTATTTGACTGCCTTTACCCCTTTGCCCTCCCACCCCAACCTCTTTCCCCTCTGCTGCTAGCATTCTGTTGTTTGTATCTGAGTTTGTTTTTGTTTGTTTTGTTAGTTTGTTACTTTTTGTTTTAATTCCACATATGAGTGAAATCATACGTATTTTGTCCTTTTCTATCTGACTTATTTCATTTGGCATAATACTCTCAAGATTCATCCATGTTATCACTAATGGCAATATTTTGTTCCCTTTTATGGATGAGTAATATTCCATTATATATACACGTATATATGTATACATATCACATCACATCTTTATCAATCACCTGTCAATGGACACTTAGGTTGTTTTCATGTCTTCACAATCATAAATAATGGTGCAGTGAACACAGGGATATAGATAGCTTTATGATAATAAATATGTTCATATTTTTAGGGCGAATACTCATAAGAGGAATTGCAGGATCATATGGTAGTTTTAGTCTTAATTTTTTGAGAAACCTGTATTCTGTTTTCCATAGTGGCTGCACCGATTTACATTCCCACAAGCAGTGTTGTGAGGGTTCCCTTTCCTCCACACTTTCTTCGACACTTGTTATTTCTCATCTTTTTTATGGCAACCATTCTGACAGGTATGAGGTGGTATATTGTTGGGGTTTTGACTTGTCTTTCCCTAGTAACTAGTGATATTGAACAGCTTTTCATGCACCCATTGGCCATTTGTGTATCTTGCTTGGAAAAGTGTCTATTCATGTCCTCTGCCCATTTATTAAACAGATTTCTTCTTGTTTGTGAGTTGTATGAGTTCTTTATATATTTTGGATATTAGCCCCTGTTAAGAGATATTGTTTGCTAATATCTTTTCCCATTCAGTTGGTTGCCCTTTTTTGGAGATGTTTTGTTTAGTTTCTTTTGCTGTGCAGGAGCTTTTTAGTTTGATTCCTTTGTTTTTGCTTTTATTTCTCTTGAGTTTAGGGTTAAGTGTACAAAAACCCCTCTGACACCAAGGTTCTAAGTTTGGCACCTATGTTTTTGTCTATCTTATTGTTTCAGGTGTTACATTCAAATCCTAAATCCATTCTGAGTCAGTTTTTGTGTATGGTGTAAGATAATAGTCTAATTTCCTTCTTTTGCATGTAGATCCAGTTTTCCCAGCACCATTTATTAAAGAGACTTTTCCTATCTTATTGTGTATTCTTGGCTCCTTTGTTGAAAGTTATCCATATAGGTGTGGGTTTATTTCTGGGCTCTCAGTTCTGTTTCGTTGCTCTGTATGTTTGTTTTTCTGCCAGTACTATGCGGTTTTATTTGTTTTTCAATTTTACTGTTTTATTTCACTTACCATTATAGCATAAGCAATTCCTCCATGTAATTACAACTCTTTATAATGTTTTCTTTTTAATGGTTACGTGATCATCCCTTAGTAGGTAGATATATCATTGTTTAATGGTTTTGAGAAGCATAGCATGGAGTTTGGTCCTGAATGTGACTATTCAGTTCCTCTTTCTCCCGATAGAAAGCAGACACAGAGAACAACAATAAAGAGGCAGATGGGGTGCAGAGTACCAGACCCAAACTGTGGTTATCAGCCATGGATCATGACAGAATGCTGAGTGTTATCTGGGGAGAAAGATTGACAGAAAAAGTTAGAGGAAAGAATAAAATGTTCTTGGTTTCAGCTTTGTAAGTATGGCTATCTAGAACCCATGACCACAATGCTTTGGGTTGCTGAAGCTTTTTGGTGTAGTTTATTATAGTTTATGATACCTTATGTTTTGTTCTTTTTTTCTCAGTATCGCTTTGGATACATGGTTATTTTTGAAAGAAAACTTTAAGAACCTCGGATGAAAGGAAAAAAGAAAGCTGTGAATATATGGAAAAGCTTAAAATCTGTGAAAAATATCTATAAATTGGCATGGTAATGTTGTAAATAAAGCTTGTGCTTGATTTTTCCACAGAGGAGAATTGCTTTTAAAAATGAATCAACCTTTCAAAGCAAAAGAAGCATATCTTAAAGCACTAGAGTTGGACAGAAATAATGCAGATCTTTGGTACAACTTGGCGATTGTTCATATTGACCTTAAAGAACCAAATGAAGCTCTAAAAATTTTCAATCATGTTTTACAAATAAATCCAAAGCATAAGCTAGCATTATTCAGTTCCGCTATCTTAATGCAGGAATCAGGTATGTTTCCCAAAATATTTCTATATTTAAACACTTGTAATTTGAGATATAATAAAACCTTAACTTAAAATACATTACTTGTAACAAACATTTTGTGAATGGATAGTTTATATCAAAACTGTATCAAAGCTCTGGCCGGGTAGCTTAGTTGGTTAGACCATAGTCCCCATACACCAAGTTTGTGGTTCGATCCCTGGTCAGGGCACACACAAGAGTCAACCAGTGAATACACCAATAAGTGGAACAACGAATCACTGTTTCTCTCTGTCTCTCTCCCTTCCTGTCGCTCTCTAAAAATCAAGAAATTAAAAAAAAAAAAAAAAACACAGGTGATGAAGGGATTAGCCAAAAAACATACGTGCGTAACACGTAGACACAGACAACAGTGGTGATGGCCAGAGGGAAGGGGGTGACGGGCAGGGTGGAGGCGGGCAAAGGGGGGAAAATGAGAACATCTATGGTAGTGTCAACTATAAAAATAAAGAAAAAATGTTTTTAAAAACCTGTATAAATGATTTATAAGTAGAGTACTTAATATACTTAAACTTCTCAAGTAATATGCACTAACATATAAGATAATACTAATTGTTCTCATATATGTTAAGACTGATTTTTCAGGCAGTCTATTAAGCAGTGTCTTATTCTATTCTGTCATTTTATGCACGGAAATATAAACTCCTCTATAAATATGTTGTCCAAATAATCTGAACTTGTATAATTTTTTACATAATTATTTCTAGGGAGTCATAAACTTTGTATGTTTTAGAAAAAAATTTTATTCTATCTTCCCTGTATTTCTCTAAGACCAAATACTTTTGGTATTATTTTGTGTTCAATTTTTATTGTTTTCTGAGATATTATTATAATTTCCTATAACTTCCATGATAAGTAAAACTAAATTATTATAATAAATCAGTGTTTTTGATATGTAGGGATTCTATTACTACTCAGAAGGCTGGATATATGATTTATAATATTTTATGTTTGCAAAATCTTTATATTAGATTTAGTTTTTTAGTTAACTCTTAAATTTTTTTAAATTTGCAAAAAATGAAGAGAAAATGAAGAGAAAATAAGATCACATTATTTTATTTACTTATATTTATTTATTTAGAAAGAAGGGAAAGGAAGGAGAAAGAGAAGGTAGGAAACATCAGTGTGTGGTTGCCTCTCATGCATCCCCCACTGGGGACCTGGCCCTCAACCCAGGCATGTGCCCTGGCTGGGAATAGAACCAGCAACCCTTTGGTTCACAGGTAGAGCTAGAAGAACTTTGAGATTTCTTTTGCCAATCTTCTATTTACTAGATTAGAGAGTACGGACCTAATAGATACAATAAATACCCCAACACTGTATGGCCAGTTTAGTAATTGGTCCAAAATAGGAACTTAAGCCTACTAGTTTATTTTCAAGTTTTCTTTATTCATCATGTTGTCAAATAAAATAATATACGGAGGCCTTTTGCCTGGTATTCAAAAACATTAATTTAGAGAGCAGCTAATATTTTTATGAAGTTAGCCAACCTTAATAATCATGAAAGGGCCCATTATCCAAGATAAGATTGTATCTTAAGGTTTATAGTTATAGTACTTGAATTTTTTGTTTGTTTTTACTTCCAATAAAGTAATCAAAATGAACATTTGTTTACTAACTCCTAATTTATATTTATAAGCTTTATATTTAAGGTATATTTTACCTTTGAAACATTCTAAAGAATTTGAAGTAGCGTACAAAAATCTTATTTAGCCCTGGACAAGTAGCACAGTTGGTTACAGCATCGTTCTGATACACCAAGGTTGTGGGTTCAATCCCTAGTCGGGGCACATATAAGAAACAACCAGTGAGTGAATAAATAAGTGGAACAATACATCAATGTTTCTCTCCCTCTCCTTTTCTCTCTCTAAAATCAATAAATAAAATTTTTACAATATAATTTAGTAAAACAAACATTTTGTTTATCCAGTAATAGTTAATACTTACTAAACATTGTTACATGTTTTGCATGTAACTCTTACGAAAATTTGTAAGTTAACCCAGAGAAGTTAAATAACTTATTCAATGTATAAAGTCATAATGTTAACAGAATCAAGATTCAGTATATGCCTGTTGGCAAATCTCATGCCTCTTAATTCTCTATCCTTCCTCTACTACTTCCAGTTAGCTTCTAAACTGTAAGGACATACTTTGCCCGCTTGTTTTTGAGGCACTCTTAACTGCTTTAAAGGAAAGGAAATGAGTTATAATTTCAATGCTTCAAACACACTCTTTACTGTGAAGACTTTAAGGTTTTGCTCTCTGCTGTTTGACTTAGGAATAGCAATTAGTTGTTTTGATGCTGTCATTTTATATTCTAAATAGATAAAATATGAAAGTGGTTTTTCCTCAGACTTAATTTATTTGCTAACAATATGATTTTTTTTAATTATGCATAGGTGAGGTTAAACTCAGACCTGAAGCTAGAAAACGATTTCTAAGCTATATACACCAAGAGCCACAAGACGCTAATGGTTATTTCAATCTCGGAATGCTTTGCATGGATGAGAAAAAGGACGCTGAAGCAGAGATGTGGATGAAGAAAGCCATAAAATTACAAGCTGACTTCAGAAGTGCTTTATTTAATCTGGCTCTGCTGTATTCTCAGACTGAAAGGGAATTACGAGCTTTGCCAGTTTTAGAAGAGTTACTCAGATACTATCCTGATCATATTAAGGGTCTCATTTTAAAAGGAGACATTCTGATGAATCAAAAGAGAGATGTACTTGGAGCAAAAAAATGCTTTGAAAAGATTTTGGAGCTGAATCCAAGCCATGTGCAAGGAAAACACAATCTTTGTGTTGTTTATTTTGAAGAAAAGGACTTATTAAAAGCTGAAACATGCCTGATTGAAACATTGGCATTAGCACCACATGAAGAATATATCCGACGCCATTTGAATATAGTCAGGGACAAAATTTCTTCAGCTACTTTAATAGAACAACCAATATTCCCAGCAAGTCGGACTTTAGGTGTACAAAGAGACAAAAGTCGAACTGAAAATGTGAAAAATTCGAAAAGTGAACCCAGACCCACAGAGGTAATAAAAACAAGTGATGATAAAAGTCAGTCTAAATCCAACGAACAATTAGGAGAAAATACAGACAAAGAGACCCCTCACAAAACAACAAAAGAAGTAAAAGAAATTGAGAAGAAAAGAGTTGCTGCTTTAAAAAGACTAGAAGAGATTGAACGTATTTTAAATGGTGAATAGCATTACTCTTTATTATGTGACTGGTTTCAAAGAACTACCTGTATCATGTGATTGCGTATAGGAGCTTTGAAAACTAGCAGAGATTCATAACAACTTCTAAATAGGATCAAGATAAGATTTTTATTAAAAACCTGCCTTACCCCAGGGTATGTATTATATAAGATATGGCAGTAATTTTATGAGTTTTGGTGAATATAGCAGAAATATTAAATTATAGCTGGCCAATTTGTATCTTTTGTAATAGAAAGGAGATTCTCTCAGCAAAAGAACCTTGACCACTCAAAAATAGTCTGGGGCCTGAATGATAATCCCTAGGGGGCAAATCCAACATTTGCTGTTTCATTCTGTGAATTCCCGTTTATTAGCTGACTTCATTTTTCTTTACCTGTTGGAATCTGGCTATAGACTAGAAACATTTATTGAACACTTTATTTTGACCTTCTGTTTAACCAAGAGACTTTGCACACAAAAGAATACTGGCTTTATTTGTAATCTTTTGTTGATATTTAGAAGGAATGTTGGATGAAACATGTTAAAATAAGTCAAGTGACACGTGAGCTTAAGAGTATATTTTCATAATTTTGCTTGTCTTTCACTCTAAATTGCAATTCTTAATCAGGTAAAGTTTTAAATACATATAAACACAACACATTTCTAACGGTGCTCATATATACTGTATTATTTTTTTAACGTACTGAGAATTTCACAGCATGAACCACATAATCATGATTATCTTTGACTTCCCAAACTACTCATGTTTCTTAGGGTCATAGTCATATTAAAAAGCCTCAATAGCTATAACTTTATTTAAACTTTTGAGTTAAAACATAGTTTCTTTTATCTTAGTATTATCTCTAGTGTTATTTGAACTTTAATTTTGTTTCCAAACACCTCAAGCAACCTTAAGCAACTAAACTGAGTTCTGTTTAACTGAAGGCAAACAATGTGACAGAGTTTATTTTTTAAACACTAAGTTCTTAATATCTTGTTATGTTGTATATTTTATTAAATATTTATTTTGACTACTGAGCTTTCATAACAATTTTAAAGCTGTTTTAATTGTCTTAAGTGTGGAAAAGAAATTGCTATTGCCTTTTCCTGTATATGCATGTATTGTGGTTTAACCAAAATTCCATTATCTTTGGCCTGCTGTCCAGCTATAAAAGATAATTAGCCATAATATTGAATTAAATAATTGGTCAGTTGGTTTTCGCACATTTTAACCTGAAAACTGTTAGGCTAAAGAGTAGATACAAATCATATTTATTAATTTAAATCTAATATTTTTATTCACTCAAAATGCATTTCAAATGAATTTCATAATACTTAGTAAACTTGATTTTAACTTCAAATGTTAAAGCAGATATCTTGGGAGAGTAACAAATTCCTAATTATGTAGAATTTCGAAAACTTTCTGTTTCTTTTGAGATAACTAATAATCTAATTACGTATGTTTCAAAAACCATATCTCTATAACTTTTTTAAAGAAATGTTTTATAAATAGGTCACAAGAAATGTGGTCTGCATTCAGGACTCGAACTAGGTTCCCTGTGGCTCTCTGACAGATTATTTTTTAGGTAATTTAAAGCAAGCACTGATACTAATGGTGGTTCATGCTTGATGTAGGAGATTCTGTTAATCATTATAGCAGTACCTACAGTTCTTAAATTATGGCTTTGTGACTCCAGACATATAGTGGAGAATACCTCATGTACTATGACTTGAAAACGAAATCTATATTATTCTTATGTTCTTTCCACGTGTCTCGAGAAAAAAATTTCTGAGTGTGGTCTGTTTTGTTATAGTAGCAAGTGAGTGCAGTTCAGAAAAGTAGAAGGAAAACCGCCATGACAACAAACCATAATAAAAGCTTTGAGTAATATTTTAGTGAAGTTATATAACTCTTCAAAAGATAAAAGATATATTAATGTTATCCAGATTTTTATGTAGAAAAAAGAATTTCCTCCCTATTAACACTTAGAAGAGTGCCTACCGTGTAGGAAGTACTTATATATTTGAATTTTAAATAATTTATTTAAATCAAAATCAGTCTGTGTAATGAGTAATTTTTCCAAACCAGTGTTTCTCAACCCTCACTTTATATTAGAATCATCTTAATATGGACCTTGCCCACAACAGTTGAATCGGAATGTTTTGTGGTGGAGCTATTAAGGTTTTCTGAAGTTCTCCGACTGATTCTAATTTGTGGTCAGGGTTAACAACCACTTCTCTAAATTCAAGAAAACTCTCTTCTCTCTCCTGTATTAACTTTTTAAATAATATAATCCAATTAAGTTTTGATATTTTTACAGTTTTATTAAGGATTATGCTCTTCTGATAACTAGTAAAGCAGAGTCCTCACTTAACATCATCCGTAACTTCTTGGAAACTATTTCAGTCAATGACAAACGATGAAACCAGTTTACCACACGCTAATTGATTTTAAAAAAGAGTTACTTTCCTACAGCATATTTCTAGTCACAAAAACCCCACCAAACTTCTAAATACCCAAAACATTCCTAATAATAAACATTGAAATAAATATGTTAGATACACGTTTAAGAAAGATTAATGAAGACAAGTAATAGAATTAATTTCCAACCCTTTTATTTCAGTTCAGGGTCAAGGGAGGCCAGAGCTGCCCCTCAGCAGCTCAGAGCACAGGGCAGGCGCCCGTCCTGGACCCTGGGCTCACTCCCACCCCCACTCAGGCTGGGGCAGTGTAGACGGACACTCCAGTTAAACTAGCTTGCACATCTTTGGATGTAGGAGGAAATCAAATATCTGGAGAAAACCCTGCAGATAGTTGTCCCAGCTGGGAATCAGTTTTCCCCCCTCATCAACATTTGATCATTAAAAAGGACATTGATCAAAATGTTTCTTGAAGACTTGTATTTATTCCATTTTAAATTCCATCAAGCTTACTTACATGTCAGATGATTATTTCTTCTCTTTAAACTCATAATAGAAATTTATCCAAGCTGTTCAGGTGAGAAAAAGATCATGGAACTGCCTTTTTGGGAAAATAGAGGGTAGGACATTTAGGCCAGTTCACTAATCTGTGGTTCAGAGTTGTGAGCGTATGTAAGTTTGGAAAAGAAAACTCACGGTAGGATTGTGTGCTGGTGAAGGATGTGGTTTTAGTTCTCACTGTTTTACAAAGGAATCTATTGATACTTCCCTGGAGCTCTAGGAAAGCTTTGACAATCTCTAAGGGACAATTAATTATGTTACTCTTTCACTGCTTCTCAGAAGGAAGAATTAAGTTTTTTGATTTATTGCTCCTATACGCATTCCTTATGAACATTCAGAATTGGGAAGCTTATCTACAATTGTTTCAGTAAGTAATTTTGTGAGGTTGATGTCTTGGAGCACAAAACAAATATTTTGCAATTGTGTGTTTACTTTTATGTAAATATTTGGTATGTGAATTACACAATTGTAATAAAACCATGGCTTTCATTACATCTAATTTGAGCTTTCAACTTCATGTTACAGAATGCTTCTTTTAAAGATATTTCAGTGAAAAATATTATGAAAATATATAGATTTGTATGTTGATTTGTACTCCAGAAATCCATATATTTGTCATATTTATTTTTTTAAAAAACCTCCTAATTATCTGCATGACTAAATGGTACTTAAAATGAACCCCTCCAAAATGTCTGGTACCTTTATCCAGAATTTTATCTTAGAAACTGTCAGTTATCCATGTTAAGAGTTCCTAAGAAAGTAGTTTAATATTGTCTGCATTTTATATTACTTTGGTGTCCGTGTGTACCATATTTCTCAATATTCACTATTAAATTGATACTTTTTAAAATCTTAACCTGAACTGCCTTTTACTGTTAAAATTAAAAAAGACAATAGGGTATCAGATTTCTGCCCTTTCAAAAAGACAAGCTGGCAGGTAGTTTTATTAGCAGTTATCTAAGAAAGGCATGTGTCAAATTCGTTCCTAACAGTGATACGTTTTTAACCAAGTGACAGAAACTAAATTAAGAAAATGAGACGGTTAAACTCAAGTGTGAAACACTATACACATACACAATTAGAAGTCAGTGGAGTCAAATAATGAAGGGTTTAAGCTATGGATCTGCCTGCATTCAAATCCGGGTACCACCCTTACCAGTATAACTTAAAG
The DNA here is from genome assembly GCA_004026765.1 of Micronycteris hirsuta. NCBI lineage: Eukaryota > Metazoa > Chordata > Mammalia > Chiroptera > Phyllostomidae > Micronycteris > Micronycteris hirsuta. The sequence goes on along the minus strand of PVJI01008697.1, from coordinate 18,683 downwards.
AAACTCGTTTAACCTATATGTTCTTTATCTGCAAGTTGGGGAAAATACTTATAAAGTTATTAAGCTTTTCAATGTACTATATAGATATAGATCGCAATAAACTGGCCGGTATCTTTGTAACTTAGTAGTACATGCCATGTACACTAAGGAGCCTTTACTGAACAATTGACACGGACCATAATTAACATCACTTAGTGAATTGGTATCTTAAAAAGCCATGATTTATTTGATGTGACTAGCTTAATTGTTGGTATGTGATGCCAAGAATGAAACTTTACAGCTGTAACCAATAATGTCGATCTATCCAGTACTGTCTTTATTATATTTGATTGTATTGTAAAGTTCAGACTAGGAAAGCTAAAGAAACAAAATGCTTTTAGTTTTGCTAAAGACTGGTCTTATTAATGGACAGCTTTCATAACAAGCAATTATTAACTATTACTAGCTGTTAATATCTGTTTCAGGAACGTTGCAGAAATTGTTTACATGCAGAAATTTCATTTAGTTCTATGCTATTTCTAAATTGATTTGTTTAAATAGAGTAAAAGAAAATATATATTATACATTTGTCTTAAATAAGTTAACATATTTAAATCGCTTAGGCCAGTGCTTGACACATAGTAAACAACAGATGTTATTGCGGATGTAATCACAGGGCTTAGATTTGCATTCGATGCCTGTGATTTGATTTATACATATGTTAGCAAAGATAATGTCGCTCATAGTCACGATATCAAGCATGTTATCAGAACTCGAATGTACAGTGCAAGGAAACACTTGAATTAGAAATTGTAGCTAGAGATTTTAATGAAACCCTCTAATCAAGCAGAGAAAAGAAGGCCTATGTAAGTTTGAACTATTAAATTTACAGAAAATTTCATACTTGATGTACAGAGAATATTCTTTATTTCTTAGCACATATAGAATATTTTAGAAGTACGTTACCCAGATGCTCATCAACATGTAAATGAATAAAAAAATAGTGACACAGTCGAACAATGAAATACTATTAGCAATTACACACACAGAAAAAACATACAACTACATACATGAATCTCTGAAAGAAGCCATACGCACACAAAAAATGTACATTATGCATGATTTCATTTATATGAAATCCCAGAACAAATCAATAGTGGATGCCTAGAACTACAGGGTAGGGCAGGAGCAAAGGAGCCCAAGGGGACATTTTTGGAAAGCTTAAAAGAACATTATTAGAACGCTTAGTTTCACAGTTCTGGAAACCAGAAGTTTTAAATCAAGGTGTTAGCAGGGTTGGTTCCTTTTGGAAGGACCACAGGAGAATCTGTTCTGTAACTTGCTCCTAGCTCTGGCCGGTGTCAGCAACCCTTTATTTTCTTTGGCTTGTAGATGGATCTCTTTAATCTCTGCCTCCATTCACAGGGCATTCTGTGTGTGTGTGTCTCCTCTTCTTCATTTTTGGATTAAGTGCCCATTCTACTCTATAGTTCGGCCTGATTTTAACCGATTGTGTCTGCAGTGACCCTATTTGCATATAAGGTCACATTCTAAGTTCAAGAATTAGGATTTCAGCATATTTTCAAGAGGACATAATTAAAGCCCTAATAGTGGCCATGGTCAATTTCTAGAGGACAGGAAATCCAAGGGTGATTTCTGGATTTAAAGACTGATTCTTCATAATATCTCTGTTTATTACCTTCTGACATGGAGGTAATGAAAATAGATTGAAAGTATTATCAAGAGTTTAAATAACATTTAGAGAAATCCCAAGCCTTACAAACATGAGGCTAGTGTTGTCAAACCTTAAAATAACCCTCAGACTCCATAACCTGAGCTTAAACAAAGTACACTGATGAAGAGATGATTGGATAAAGAAGATAAGGTTCAGATATATACAATGAATACTTCCCAGCCACAGAAGAGATGAGATACTGCCATTTACAACAACATGGGTGGATCTTGAGAGTATCATGCTAAGCAGAATAAGTCCAAAAGTCAAGAACCATATGATTTCACTCATGTGATATGAAAGCAACAAATGAGGAAACAAGAAAGAAAAGCTCAAAGACTACAGCATAATGGTTACGAAAGGGAAGGGGTTCGGGAGGGTAGTAAAGAAAGAGCAAAGGAAATAAAACACAAGTTGATGGAAGAAAATTTCACCTTGGTTAACAGTGCAATATACAGATGATATAGATTGTACAGTTGAAGCCTATATAATTTTATTAACCAATGTCACCGCAATACATTTAATAAAATACAGGAAGCATCTCAGATGTGGTCATGGAAAACAATTAGGTTAACCCAACTGTTGTTTGAATTGTCAAAGCAAGCCGACACAAATCATAGATCTTACTTTGCATCAAATCACTAATTTAAAGAATACATGCAAACACCAAATACAGCTAAAATTCATAAGTTTCAGGTTTTCCTACAATAAGAGAAATGGTGGATTAGAAATAGTCTAACTGAAGTATTTTGTAAATAGAGAATACCTGTATGCAAGGAAAGCTGGTGGAAGTCATTCTATTCTCATTATCCCTATTAGGGAAAAAAATGGTTTATTAACTTGCCATTAATTATTTCTCAACAATGAGAAAAAGAACCTTCTAGAGAGCAGAGCTAGGACAGCCAGCCTGGTTTACCAAGGATCTACATCTAATTTTTAGGTTGAGGAATCCTTGTCACACGAGATATGAGTTCTATACCAGAGATTTCTTTATGATGTTTCCCTTCCCCAGTGGCAGCCTAGAAAAAAATGTGTGTTGGATGTTTGGGGTTTCATTAAACTTTTTATTAGTTCTCTGGGCCAAGTGGATTAGAGATGGGTATATTTTTTAGGTTATCTGTTTGTGACATCACCCTATCTCTAGTGCCGTTTGGAGATCCATTCAGAGATGCCACACTGGAAGGAAACATGTGATCCAAACGGACAGGAATAAGTACATATCGTCCCCATGGATGTAGTCATTTGTAGCCAAGTTCAGGAATTTGTATGTGACACGATCAGAATTAGTAAAATGCTGGAATGAGAATCTCTTGCTCTTTGCCATTGTATTTATAGAGGTGGTCAAAGTCTAATTAGAGCAGCCGTCTTCAAAGCAGAGAAGGCAGGAAGGGAGCATGACAAATCATCAGAAACAACAGAAAGACTTTGGGTCCCAATGACATTGTTTGGTCCCCCATCAAGATGCAATAGAAACCAGAAACGATTTTTTTTTTTTTTTTCAACATACCAGAAGCAATTACTTTCTTCTTGTTCATAAACACTTTTAGATTGGGTTGTTTTGACACATGAAATTAAATAAAACCAACTGACACGTTTTAAACATTTAAATAAATTTCCAGTGCTTTGTAATCCAAGGAAAACTTTTTTCGAAGCAACATGTTTTTTGGGAGTTAGTCTGACATTAATCAAAGACAGATTGGAACTGATAAAATTTCACAACAGGAGGGAATATCAAGAATTTTTTTTCACATCTTCTGGGTTTTGTATCCTCTTTCAGAAATCTCCAAAAAATAAAATGCCTGACTAAATCGATATTTAAAGTCCTACATGGTCTTCTTGGTAATCTCCTACCTTTCTCCTCCTCGCCCTTTTCACTCCAGTTAAACCAGCCTCCTCGCTGAGTTCCCACCTCAGGGGCTGTGCACTTCCCGTTCTCTCTGCCTCCAGCACTCTTCCAGGTGTCCGCCTGGGTTCCTGGACTCATTTAGATTTCTTCTCAACAACGTTGAACAACGAATGCATTTAAAAATAAAAAAAAAAAAAATGTATAATGGTGAAGAGCTGTGAAAGAGGTAACAATTAATGATGGGCCAGAACATAATAATAATTGAAAAATTAGCTCTTGAAAGAGAATGAGAATTATTAAAAATGGAGAAAGAAAATAAATGTATTACCAAGGAGGCTTTGTCTTCAAGTCCGCTGTCAGGACTTTGCCTTCTTAGAATAGATGTGCCTAGTGTCGGCGCATAGGAGGGTAGCTGTGGCGAGGGTGGTTGTGGAGACGGTAGGAAGTAAAGGGATTATGTCCTTTTAATAATTCTTTCCTCTGCAGGGTGTCCTATCTGGTGGGATATTTTTTTGTCATTATTTCTCTGTCCTTAGTTATCTTTCTTCCAAGATGTCTATACAAGTATATGGGATCATGTTTTAAGAATACTGTTGAGAAGGACTTTGAAAATCTGAATAGACAATTTGACCTAGGTTGAGGTCAGAGGACAGAGTCTGTGAGGTAGACATTTTCTCATTACTTTAAATCAGCTATTCTCAGTGGGTGTGCCACAACAATTTTTAAAATATGTAATACCTGGCCATTTAGTCAAAGGGGCATTGACCTCTTTGCCTGAGGTTGTCAAATTAAAAAAAAAAAAAAATGACAACAGCTAACACAATAGCTGCCCAGTGTGAGTGAATCAAAATTATACCTATTTTTGTCAGATAGGAAAAAAAAATTTTTTTTGGTGTACCGCAGCAATTTAGTAATTAGTCTATGTGTGCCATGAGATGAAAAGTTTGAAAATTGCTGCTTTACAGCAAAGCGGGAATGGTGAGACGCATTGTGGAAACATAGTGCGAGTTTCCATGCAGAGGCAAGTGGGAAAAAGCAGGAAGTCCCTACTCCTGCCTTTACACAGGAAAAAGCAAAGAAGCTTTTGAGATTCACCCATAGTTCCGGGCAGGAGAAGGAGTCCTTGCAGGGTTGTCCAACCTTTAGGCATCTCTGGGCCACGCCGGAAGAAGAGGTGTCTTGGCCCTGTATTAAATACAGAAACACTAACAAAAACTAATGAGCAAAAAAAGGTTTTAAGTAAATTCATGATTTTGTGTTCAGCTGCATTCACAGCCGTCCTGGGCCACATATGGCCTGCGGCACATGGGATGGACCGCCCTGCAAGTTTTAAAGTATGCAGACACATTTTGATACTAGATTTTTTTCCTTTGTGGTCAGTCGCCAATATTCCTAGGCAGTATGGATCGAATCAAAGACAAACAGGAGCCAGACATAACTTCAACTGATTCAGCAAGAAGGAACTCAGGCACCTTTGTGCTGGTTTGACAAGTTTACAGAATTAAATGTTTGATGAAGGCAGAGCAGTTGAGTCAATCAAAGTACACAGTTAGTTGTGGAATAGAGGGACCGTAAATCACTTACCTGTAGAGCCTATTATTACTGTTTTCAAGTCTCAGAAGATCTGGAGCATGGGATGAATGTGCTGCTGCTAACATTAAGAACTGTGCTACTAGTATTTCCTTATATTTTTCTAAACAGCATTACTGAAGGTACATTAGTGTTTGCGCATGTGAGTGAGCATGTATGAGATGCTAAATAGCCTGACTAATGCTAATGGTGCTGGAAATCTAGTAATAAACAATTCATAACGGGGCATAAGTCCTTTAAGTATATAGACTTCAGAAACCTAGGTGATCAGATGGAATTTAAATATTCTTTTTTTTAATCTATGATATACATACTTATTATTCAGAAAGCTGTTTGCTAAATATATTCAAATTATGAAAATATTTAAGTAATAATATTTCTCATTTATTGACAGAAACTATATTAGGAGTCTTAAGTATATTTTATCATTTGATTCTCACATCTAAAGGGATCAAATTATAATTTACATTTTAAAAATGATAAAGTTAAGATTTAGAGAGGTTAAGTAAAATATCCAAAGAAACAGCTAATGGGAAATTCAGGATTTGAACTCAGATGTATCTGACTATAGAATTTGTTCATTCCATGTTGTCTCTTTATTGGTGAACACTTATTTTTAAAGACATTTATTTGCATAATATTAGCTCTCATATATTAAGCACTGACTTTAGCTTGTTAGATAACACTTCAGAGACATGTAAATTAATAATTACAATAATATCTGAAATTATATATATATATATAAAACAGTTGATCCCACGAGGCTCATGCTGTGAAGGGCGTGAGGAAAGTGAGCCTGCCTAAGGAAGAGCAGATTCAAATAATCCATCGATGATCACTCTTCCGCATGCCCACTGGGTGAAATGACAAGTGGAGCAGTATATATTATTTACATTAATTTCCCTTTCTTTTCTGAAACATGCAGTTTAATTCAAGTAATTGCACGTGACTAGAGTGGAATTCCAATGTACAGCAAACATGCAAAAAAAAAAAGATTGAATTTATCACTTTTGCACTGGAGAGTCATTTTTTTAGCACAATGGCCAAAGTTTGTATGATGGAGTAGGAACTGCTTTTGATACATGATGTCATATACTCTTCATATTATGTAAATAGACATTAGATCCATTTTGCAGGTAAAGCACACAGGGATCAGAGAACTGGCATTCGCCTAAGTGTGCATCCAAACAATGAACTATTTTTATACAAGTGGCAGTTTATATATGAGTAAATAAGCTTATAAATCAGCTGAGTTTCTTCTCCAGCTAGAGTTCCCTAGCATAGTGATTGTGGTCGGCTGATTGAAGGCTCCCCAAAGATATCTATGTCCTAATCCCTGGAATCTGCCAATAAATTACCTTATATGGCAAAAGAGATTTTATAAATGTGATTGATGCAAGGGTCTTCAGATGGGAGATTATCCTAGATTATCTTGGTAGACCCAATGTGATCACAAGGGTCCTAATAAGAGGGAGACAGGAGAGTCAGGAGCAAATGAACGTTGACAATGGAAGCAGAGGTTGCTGTGCTGTGTGATGTGCTTTGAAATGGAGGAAGACATCAGGAGCCAAGAGACCGGGCAGCCTTTGGAAGCTGGAAAAAACAGATTCTCCCCAGGAGCCTCCAGAAGGAATATAGCTTTATTTTAGACTTTTGACCTTCAGTAATGTGAGACAATATTTTGTTTTAAACCACTACATTTGTGGTAGTTTGTTACAGCAGCAACAGAAAACCTACAGTGATTTTATCCAATATACATTGAGAATGGAGTTCAAAATTCAGATCTGACTCTTTCCAAGAGTCCATGTCTTTTCAAACATGATGCTTTTCCCCTGCTTATGTTATCTGCTTATAGTTCTGTGTAAATATTCACAAATCCAAATATTCAATCTCTTTAGAAATCTATCAGCAAACATGTTTTATGTTTTATGTCATTAGTATAACATAATTCAGGTGGGTATATATATCCAACATGATTTACCCAAGAAGAGAACAGGATTCCAATCCTATAAGATATGCTCAGGAGTATTATCATAAGAATATGAATACCTTTTCCTTTGAGACTGAAAATGATAAACTCAACATTAAAGTGGATGAAATGAGCCATCAGTAGAAATAAGCTAGATTTAATGATATATTGTGTTTCTAAAAGTATGTTGCTATTGAACAAAGAGGTCTTCATAACCAAATGAAAAATAAAGAATATTTGGAAAACTTTGATCTTGATAAACTGGTCAACGCCTCAGAAAGATATGATTGTAGGCTTAATTAATGAGAACGCGTGCTGATTTGCTCAAGCATATACTTCAGATTTTAGCTGATTGAGGCATATTAGAAGCCACTCACCAAATATTTTTGAGTGGTTGAATAAAATTTTTCTATTGGATGTTTATAAATTCTTAAAAAAATATCCAATATTATGTGACATTGGTGCAAAAATTGATACACTAATTAGTGAAGAGAATAAAAAAATCAAGAACCATATTCTAACATAAAAGTAATGACACTATCAATCTACTGATGCTTATTGTAGGCCAAGCAGTGTGCTAAATGCTTTAAATGCATTATATTACTGAATATAATATTTATTGCTATTTTAATCTTCACTTTTAAGGAAGCTAAGACTTGAAGAGGCAAAGCGGTAAAAACAGGTTTTCTGTGTTGCCGAATCCCATGTGTTTATTTGCTCTGTGATGCTAACTTTAATGATTTAAAATGTGGTAAGGGTGGCATTTAATTTCATAAGGAAAAATTAATTTTAAGTATATGATATCAGGATGACTGTTTAAAGCTTTTGTCACATCATTTATCAAAATTACTTTCAAACATAAAACAAACAAAACTAGTCTCCTAATATTTACGTACTCTTACAAATATAAAGAAAAGAATAAGTCCTTCAGTAGAAAATGAAGTAATAAACAAAATTCCCCCCAAGTGCAAACAAATGCTCAACAAGTACATAAAAAATGTTCAACCTCAGAAGTAATCAACAGGTAAAAAAATATATATATACAAATGAAGTCTTCTTCCAAATCGAGTAGGCAAGGGTTTACCAAATATTGAACACATGGGAGGAATGAACATTTGCCTGGAACCAACAGAAATGTAAATGGCTATAGCCTTTTAGAGGGAATAATTGGAAAATGGGGTTGGAAGGCTTAAAAGGTGCATACCATTTGATCCACCGATTCTATTTCTGTGATTTTGTCCTAAAAATATGAAGAACATTACCCCAGCATTATGTATAATATTGAAAATAATGTGAATTTACTGGAAATGTAAATGTTTATGTATACATTATGTAAGCATTAGGTGAGAAAAAGCAAATTACAGAAAGCTATTGTAGTAAAACTCATTAAAATGTATAATAACTTTTAAATAAACACTCTCCATAGCAAGTGTCTCGTTCTGTTTGTCGCAGTCCATGGGGGAGAGGGCTTCGTGTGAACTTCCGAAATGTTAACAGTGATGTATTTCTGAGTGAATGAGATCGTAAATGATTTTTATTTTTCATGACTTGACTTATCTGTATTTTATACTTTAAAACATAGATATTTTCCTGATAAAAAATAAAAGAAAAACTAAAATTGATAAAAGAATGAGATTTCAATCACCGTGCCCCACTTCAAATCAGATCGTTTACTGCTACCCAGCTTACTGACTCATTTACTGTGTAACAAACCCAAACACTTTGTTTTGGCATCTACAGTCGTTTCCCATCTGGTCTGATTCACAATATTTACTTTGTTATCCATCTCTGCATCTCATGGGTCCTCTGAATACTTTTGGAAAATACCAAGCCCTTTTGTCCTCTGCTGAAGAACTTCTAACCTTATTTCTCTGAAAAATATCACCTCTTCGGTGAAGGCTTTCCGTTTCCCTAAGATTTAGTGCTTCTCAGCTAGTTCTCATAGCATATTTGTAAATGATTTGCCTGTTGTCTTCTAGTGCCTGCCACTGCTTATCACATGCTTCCAACACTCCAAGTGATTACAAGTGACATACACGCAGCTCTGTTTTCCCTATCTCCTAGGGGTCAAAGGAGTTGGCAATAGATGTTGCTGCAGAATATATAGAATAAAGTAGACATTTTTTTTTAAATCACCATAAGCCAATACATGATCATCATACATGTAATTAAGTATTCTTCACATGTAATTAGAGTCTATACAATATAATCAGTAATTTTGGTGAAGTTCAAAGTGACAGTTTTAAGTTCTCCCAAAGTAATAGCTCATAGGAGCCTATAATACTGACAAATTTAACAAGCATAAAAAGCAGACAGACAAATGGACTGGCAAACATATGGACAGACAGAGAGAATGAATGAATAGATAATAGTGTGCCAGTATCCTTGATTATGTATTAATAGAACCATGGTCACATACTATTCTGAAATTACATTAAAATATTCTCTTTCAAATTTTTTTCTCCTATAACTTTTGAATGTTTGGGGAGTGGCAGTTTCCTTTCCAATAGCATGCTAGCTCAGATCAGTTGGTAGTGGCTGCCTGCTGTCTTTTGCTGGTTTGTCCCCATTCAGCAGAAAGGAGGAGTATGATCAATGGCAATGGACGTGGGATAAGGGATTGATTGACAGTGTATGCCGTCCCTGGGCACATCAGCCTCCAAAACACTTCCTAATGGGAATTTAAGAGCTGTGGGACTGTATAAACTTTCTTCTCTTGCTTTTTCATTCCTTGATTCCCATCTTTTCTTGCAGCGTCTATCTTCTTGGATAACATCCCCAAAAGATGTTTTTCTTCATAGTCAAGTTCTATATAAACTCATGTTGATAAATTAAAACACCTTTAGTCTTCAGAACCTTCAACATAAATAAAAAGATAGGATTAATATGATACATTTTAATGAGTCAGTAGGTAAAATCACTTAAAGCAACTCAGTTTGTTCTAGTGGCTGAAAAAGCAATGTTTCCTGGTAGTTTGGCCACCAGCTTGTACTAATGCTCCATTTTAAGAATAAGAAATTTGGGCAGTTATTTGGCTGCAGTGTGCAAAGACAAAATGTCATACTAAATCTTGTTAAAAGTTCCTCCATAACACATTCAAAGGTATACAATATTATTAACTATGTCTTGGCAGTTCATTTTCTTCTTTTATAAACAGTCGAAAAAGCAGCTCTGGTTTATTTAATTCCCAGAAAAGAAGAATTGGAACAATTTAGCCTGCTTAATATCAAAACCTACCTGACCACAAGGAGAATCAGGAGGAATTTCCCAGAACATTTTATTTTAATTACATCATCCCATACACAAACTCTGTGACTGCACATGAAACAGAATTTTTAAAAAAGCCTTATTGCAAATTTTTTAACAATTCATTCTATTATTTATTCTTTTTAAATTTTATTTTTCAATTACAGTTTCCATTCAATATTATTTTATATTAGTTTCAGGTATACGGCATAGTGGTTAGACAATCATATACTTTTTTACAAAGCGATCCCCCTATATTTTAAGTGTCTACCTGGCATCATACATAGTTATTACAATGTTATTGACTATATTCCCTATGCTGTACTTTATTTACATCCTGTGACTATTTTGTAACTACCAACTTGTATTTCTTAATCCCTTCACCTTTTCCATCCAGCCCCTCAAGCCTTCTCCCTCTGGCAGCCTTTAAAGCTCTTCCTCTAATTCTTTTTCTGCCACCCTCTAGGGACTTCCAGGAATTAATTCCTTGTTCTTTGCTCCTCTCCCTTAATATTCTCTTTTTGAGAACTCTTCCATCCTCGTAGTGCGATACCAACTTTGTATGGATTAATTGCTTAATATTTACCTTTAATTATAAACTTTTGATAATTGTCTGTAGATCATTCATGCTCATAACAAATACTAAACTCTTATCTTTTTCTCCAGAAAATGATATCTTTTAAAAATATATGCATCCACACATTCTCTGTTGTATCATTAGTTATGATCTCCCACTGGGTCTTTTAGTCATTTCCTGCATTCTTCCCGTCTCTGCCTAAACTTCTCTTAGTTTGCTTCAGCTATTCTTTTCAGGACCTGAAGGCTTAGGCACTGCACAGGTAAATTTTAATTGGCAAGTGGTAAATATGAGACGATGAGAATTTTGATTTTTAAATATTGCTCTGTTAGAGAAGTATAGACAAAAGATAGTTGGAACATACCCAAAAGGCAAATTTAATTTTTCAGTGAATTTAGGAATGAGGGAAGAAAGGAAGGTGTGGGTCATAACTACATGTTAGCTTCTGAATACGACTTTCTATGTTTTCTCTTCCAGAGAACAGGCTTATGTAAAATGGCCCAAAACTGAAGGAAAGGAGGAAGAAAGTATAATACTTATATTGGTGGCCGTGCAACTTGGTGTGTGGTATTCAAAAAGGATATTCTGGCTAAATGAGTGGTTCACAGGTTGGATTAATGGTGACAATTTAAGTCATCATGGAGGGCTGTTAGGGATACATCTTTTCTCTAAGTGTGGCTTCCTCAGTACATCTTCGTTTTCATCATGCACCTGGCAAACATTTTTACTTTTGGATGTGGCTGCCCATCTCCTGTCTTCCCTGACTGATCACATTTCAGTCCTACCGTCTCCTACGTCATTTTAACATTTGCACCTCTTGATAGTTTTCATGTGGTAATTCTATGTCATTTCACATGTGCTTATCTTGACTCCCCAGAGAATAAACTTAATGTCAGAGTCTGGGTTTTCTGAATAATTTCACAATCCCGAACAGAATGCTGTATGCAGTGGCGATCTAAAAATGCTTGATGCTTTATTCTGAAGTTCTAATCAAATGTGTTAACGATGATGATGTTATAGAAAATATCCAGTTTCTTCTGTTACAAGGGCTTCATTTTGAGCATGTTGGGTTGTTTTGTTTGTATTTAATCCACATTTTTCACTTTAAGAAAGTGTCTTTAGTTTCCAGGAAGCGAAAATTCCCAGAAGATTTATCTTTTATTCCTTTGTTTCCACTACATAGCCTCTTCCTTTGTTGTAAATTTCCACGTGTGGATGCGTTTTCTTCAACATCTATTTGTGAATCTTCATATTTGGTTTTCTTCATACACAAAAGTCCTGGAATTGAAATATGTGTAGTACACGTTGCAAACAGCTTAATTAAATCCCTTCTTAAAGCTTTGATAAGAATATTTCATCATATGGAACTTAGCTATGACTAGTATAGACTCTGAGACCTAGAAGAAGAAATTAATTTTGTGCTTTGTTTGTGACAAGAGATATTGAATGTCACTTTTTAAGTGACATCCGTTTTACTTTTTGGTATTATGAAAGTACTTTATTTTGAATTATTTACATTTTTCCAGTTTTATTGAGATATAATTGACATATAACATTGCATTAGTTTAAAGTGTACCACATAATGTTTTCATATATGTACATATTGCAAAATGATTGTCACAATAAGTTTAATTAACATCCATCATTTTACACAGTGGCAATTATTTTCTTATGGTAAGAACTTTTAAGATCTAGTCATATAGCAACTTTTACAGCGTTGTTAACGATAGTCTCCATGCTGTACATTACATCCTCAGAACTTATTTATCTTATAACTAGAATTTTCTTTTGAAATTTAAAACATTTTTCATGAAGATAGCTGTTTACCTTTTTTGTGAGTAAAGACTTAAAATTTTTTATTTTGTTGTATTTTCCCCATTTCCTCTATCCTTGCCCACCCCCACCACAGCTGTCATCCTGCTCTCCGTCTATGGGTCTGTCTCTGTTTTGCTTGTTAGTTCGGTTTGTTCGTTAGGTTCCACATTTGAGTGAGGTCATATGGTATCTGTCTTTCTCTGACTGGCTTATTTCACTTAGCATAAGACTTTGTATACAAAGTTATTGACTACTAGATTGTCCTATGAAGTACTAAAAAGATTTAATTATACTTTCTATCATGGAAAATATTTTTGTCAAGATAATTTCTGTTTTAATACAGTCAGAGCACTAAAGAAATATGTAAATTACACAATTTATTACAGTTCATGTGTTAGTTTTCTATGGCTGCCATAACAAATAATCACCAACTTACGGACACAAAACAATAGAAATTGATTCTCTTACAGTTCTCTGGGGCAGAAGCCGAGTGCATGTCTCACTGGATTGACAGTGAGGTGTTGACAAGCCTGTGTTTCTTTCTGGAGCTTCAAGGGATGAGTTCATCTCCTGGCCTTTTCCAGATTCCGGAGGCCACCCTCGATCTTTGGCTTGTGCTCCCCTTCCCCCAGCTCCAAGGGCAGCAGTGTGGGTCAGCTCCTTCTCTTGCTTCATCTCTTTGATCCTTCTGTCCGTGGCATCTCTCTCTTATCCCAGCCAGGAAGAGGGTTTCCAGCTTGAAGAACAGACGTGATTAAATTAAGCCCAAAATTCTACACAATGCCAGCTTAATATCTATGTATGATATTTTTAAAATTTTGACTTAGTGTACAACAAAGCCCTGCCTTTGATCTATTTCCAACATTAAAAAGATAGTAAATTCAGCCTCAAACCTGACCCTTTCCCTTAAAGTCCTTTAAAAAAATTTTTTTTTAATTTATTTTTAGAGAGAGGAGAAGGGACGGAGAGAGGGAGAGAAACATGGACGTGTGAGAAAAACATCAATAGGCTGCCTCTCGCATGCTCCCAACTGGGGACCTGGCCTGCAACCCAGGCTTGTGCCCTGACTAGGAATCGAACAGGCGATCCTTCCTTACAGTGTGTAAAGGCGGCTTTATCTGTAACTGCCTTTTAACTATTTTCTCCTTACAAATAACTAAGAAGACAAAGTATATTATGAAAGATAATAAGGTGCAAAATCTCTTTCCCAGTCTTCTAATAGACAAAAGAATATTTCTCTATGCCCAGAGTAAGTTTTCAGACTATAAATCTGGGTATTAATTGAAGTTGCCAAAAGAAAAAGTATCGGTGAATTAAATGATTGAAAGTCTTAAAAATAAAATGTGTTTGGATTTGCACACAACGTTATTTATTTAGGTAGAGCGCCATGCATGTGCAGAGCTCTTCTCTTTTCCTCTCACTGAACACTTCAGAATAAATGATCTGAGAAACTGCTCTAACATTGTGACCTCGTGTGTCATCATATTCTGCTTAGAACGGGAAAGAGAAGGCTTTGAGTAAGAGCCTTTACTTTAACAATTTCATGATGGTATCTAGAAGCAGAGGGAGGAAACATTAGAGGTTGGGTTAAGGGGTATTTGACTGACTTAAAAAATGATTGAAAGTAGCCCGGCTGGTGTAGCTCAGTGGATTGAGCGCGGGCTGGGAACCAGAGGGTCCTGGTTCGATTCCCAGTCGGGGCACATGCCTGGGTTGCGGGCCAGGTCCCCAGTGAGGGCCATGTGAGAGGCAACCATACATTGCTCTTTCTCTCTCCCTTCTCCTCTCTCTGAAAAGAAATAAATAAAATCTAAAAAAAAAAAAAATGATTGAAAGTAGCTTAATTTTTATATTTTTATTCCCAGTCAAAGACTCTGGTGAAAGTTTGCCTGTAGTTCTGAAGATGGGCTTATGCTGAAAGCCCACAGAAGGCCGAGGAGAATGAGACAATGAAGTCAGGTAAAGTGTCAATTCACAATCTCAACTCTCATGACACTTGGAAGTTTACCTGAGCTATAAATTTTACTTTTTTCTATCTTCTGGCACAGACCAAATCCTTTTAACATCTCCAGGAGCGCCCAGGGGATTACTTTGAGCAACCGGCACTAGTAGAAATGTCTTTACAATGTGGAAGGCAGGTACAGTAGAATTAAAATATGTCACTCAAAGATGACTTTAGATTCTAACCCTTCTTTATGTTTCTTGCTGCATGCTTTTTCTTCCAGTACCTGTTCAAATTGCTCATGCATACTATGTACTATAGCATACTTAAGTAACTATATACTGTATTCTATGTACTATATACGACCCATATAAAAACAATAATAATGGTACCATAAAGTGTAGACCTCTTCAGGAATACAAAATATGATGGGTAGCCAAATATGTTATAATAACAACTATAGAGTACCATGTTTGTGTGAGGTATTAGATTAAGCACTTCATATTTAATTTAGTCCTCACTAAAACTTTATCAGGAAGGCTTCAGTGGGCTTCACTTTATAAACGGGGAAACCCAGGCAACTTTTTCTAGGTCACACAGCTAATAAGTAGCAAAGCCCAAACTGAGTCCAGGTTCACTTGACTTGACAGTCTTTCCCCTTACACATTAATCAGTATAGTACTATGTAATAGTAATGATTCTGCTAATAACACATTATTCTTCGTTTTACTTTTGGATCAACTGGAAACCTTAAGTACTAATTTTTTTTCTGTTATTTTAGTCTTTCAAGTTCACTGTTTGATCTATACTGAATTTTTAGCTCAAAATCATTTGATATGGGCAAACTTTCAGTGTGTCTCAGAAAAAGAGTGAAAAGAAATTCCTAGTTAAATATTATCGGTGAATTCATGCTTGCCCTCTACCCTTCCAAAACTATTATAAATGAACAACAGTGTATAAACTAGATGGGACAAAAGGAATTAGAGATGATACTACATAAAATATGTCCAGAAATTTTTGGAGATGAGAAGCTGGTGGATGAATTTGTTTAAGCTACCAAAGCAGGAAAAATAGAAACCTGTATCTTTCTTAGAGAGAGATGTCAAATGACACAAGAGGATAAGGGTTATAGCACCACTGAAATTCAGGAGCCAGAAGCCTTAGTAGGCAGGAAGGTGGAAAGACTTCGAAAGTCTGTTTAAGAAGCCTTTAGGCACGCTGATTCTGTCCTTACCTTTTGCTACTGTCTACCTTCCTGCACCCTGGTTGTATAAAATAAATTTGTTTTCTGGAATGTATGGACTATATTGGCAGTAGACTTCGACACATACAATGAAGACTTGATGACTAACTGACATGCAGAGTGAACTATGAGCCCCAATCCTCTTCCCATATTCAGCTTCCAGGAGTGCTGATAACCAAGCCAGTGCCGTCCATCAGACACACACGTTAGAAAGACATTGGAGCCATACCTCCTGGGCAAATAGACCTGTCTAAGAGAAAAACCCTAGAGATTCTAAAATTTGGGGCCCTGGGAAAATAGACCGGTCTAAGAGGAAAACCCTAGAGACTCTAAAATTTGGGGCTCCTAAAATAGCTTTTTTGTCCCCATCCAATCACCACGCAGTCATAACCCCCAGTCAGTACATGTCACCCTAAACATGGAGTGTCCAGGCAGCATTTTAGTGCCTCATTCTTAAATATGAATGAATAACCAAGAAGGAAGATGAGGCAAGGTTTTCTATGACCCTCCAGTGCATAATAGTATTATGTCCATGTATTACAGAGTGCTCTCAATCATAGCTTTTATTTTACCAAAGTCTCAAAGAAAATAAAATTACATTAAATGTACCTGATTCAGAGATAGAATACCTGCCTAGAAGTTGATTATAGTCTCATTGTCCCCCATTCTTTTCCAAAGAATTGCTTTCTTGTCCCTTCCTCTACCAACCGCTACCCACTATCAAGTCTATTCTTCTCCCATTGGTGACTACAATAAACATTCAGTATGTTACATTTTACTACAAACCATATTTATTTATTTTTAGATTGTTATACCTTAGTTATATAAACATATTTTAATTGCCCCATCAATAACCTTTCTCCATCTGTGAAAATCATTTGTATAGTTTAGATTGGGAAAGAATGCATTCTAGTTTTCCCATTAAAATGGATGGAAATATTTTTTTTCATTTAACAACTTTCACTTAGCAACAGCATTCTCAGAAATAAACTAAAACTGTGAATTGATGGATATGTATATAATAAAGTACTTTTCAGGTGCCCAATGTCTTAAAAATCTTCATCTAAACAACTCCTGTCAAGAAACTACTATGCTTCAGAAAATAATGAGGATGAAAACAAAGAAATAAGGTATTCTAACCCAGGAAAAGTACAAGAGATTCTCAAGACGATTTTGGAAGGAAAGTGTCAGACGGGCTGTGGAGCAGACCTGGCTAGCATCGGGTACCAATGAGAGCAGGGCCCAGTGCGCCTGTGGTAATGTTACTAAAAAAACAGGGCCTCTTGTTTTGGCCAGATTTTGATGACATTCCCACAGCCTGCTGCCCTAAGAGGCTCTTCCATGTCCTCTGACTCTCAACCCCCAGCTTCTGGCAAGGGTCACTGTGACCCTTCCAGTAGGTCCTATGGTAAACGCTCTACTCTCTCAATGCTCATCCATGTCTTTTCATTCTGGAAAGCAGCTTGGGAAAGTTAGGTCTAAGGTCTCCCTCTCTCCTATCTCAGGGAACATCGAAGAAGTGTGGCCAAGCCTCACGTTAGTGTAAGACCATCACACAAGGTGATCTCTTTCTACATGTTATATAGGAAATGCAGGAACAGTTAAGCTGTTAACAGCTTACATAGTCTTATCCCCCATATCAACTTCACTTTTCTAAATCACCTTTTCATTTCTCTGGAACTAAGTTGGGGCTTGGGGGCAGGGAAGTAGTTTTCATACACTCATCTCACACTTCCCTTTTCATGGTCTCTTTCTGTTCTTCCCTGGGACCAGAGAAAGGGCGTTTTGTTGATTTTTCTTTTCCTGTGTCCTATCTCCCTTCTGCCATTGGGCTTGGCTGCTTTTCTGTCATGGATTAAGAAGTATTTCTGTACTCCAGAGAAGCTGCATGAGATGAGTCCTTCAAGCCCTCGGTGTTTTAATTTAGGCAATGAAGAAATCTGGACAGTCTCTCCTGAACGCTCTCCCAGTTGTAGCCTTGCTTCCTGTCTACTTGCCGCATAATTCTACTTTGTATATTAGCAGCTAAACTGAACCCCCTTTTGTATATCTCCAGAAACAAGTTTTTATTTCTTTCTTGTTCAATGGATACCTCAAGATGACTTTGACAAAAAATAAAAAGATAAAACATTAATAATTTTTAAAGTATTGCCCTATACCATTGGTTTGTATAAACATTTTTTGAAGATTCAGTTGTATTGTTTTTGCCAGTGACAATCATTTTAAAGAAGAAAATAAGGATGAGGTAAAATTATGCGAAAAGAGAGTAAAAACTATGGAGAGATTTTTTAAAAGTATTTTGTTTTCTCTTTTGTTCATGTGATCTATACGGAGAAAAATAGAGCAGCTTGAGTAAAGCAGATTCCATGTCCGTGTTAGGGAGCGCTCGTCTGGCTGAATCAGACGGGGTGAGGCCCTTTGGGGGGCAGCTGTGTAGCAAGTGTGGCTGCCCAGTGTTGCCATATGAGCTGCATGAATGTTAAGACCACCAGACCTAATTATATAATAATAATAATAATAACAGGTACTTCTGATTATACATTATGTGTTAACATTTTAAATACATATATAATTAACTTTTTACTTTAATGTTTCTAGGCAAGTAGGTATTATTATCTTCATTTTTGAATGAGGAAATTAAGACTCAGAGAGATTTATCATAGTATAAATTTCCATGGTTAGTTAGTGCTGGACCTGGACCGGCATTTGAGCGTACATTTCTTACATACACTCCAGAGACTGTG
>PVJI01008696.1:0-69534 GCA_004026765.1 Micronycteris hirsuta | reverse complement strand
CTCCAGGACAGAGCAACTCAATCCCTTGAGCAAATGGTAAAAGGCCATGTCAAGAACCTATATGCAACGCAGTTCCACAATATACTGTATATCAAATCCACAAAATTATAATATTGAGAGAAAGGAGACACCTCTAAGACAGTCTCAGGAATGCTCTCACCAGACTAATGGTCCTGATAATGACATTTATATCCTTGGAAAATGACAGCGATATTTTTTCAACATTTGTGATGTTCTCAAAATGTTTATTCTTAGGTGGAGGGCATTTTAGTGGTTTTATGTGCCTGCTGTGGAGTCAGTCTGTCTGGGTTCAAATCCTGGCTCTACAGCACTGCTCCATAAAAAGGTAACTTTGGTCAAGTTCTCAAAGCTCTGGGAATCTTAGTTTCTTCATCAGCAAAATGGGACTTAATTTGTAGGCTCATTAGAATGAAGAACTTAAAGAGAAAACATTGGTAAATTACTTGGTACAGTGCTTACTATATTCAAAAAGGTTATTAGTAGAGATGAAAGAAAGCGCTGATACGCTTATGTTTGGGCTCCATGGACAGTTAAGAGCAGAGTACGTCTCTACTGAGTGTTTTCTTTGTTTGATTCCCTATAGAATGAAAAGTCAAGAAGCAGCCGACTGGCATGACGACATCCTTCCGGGTGCCTCAGAGCAGCCGGGTCAAGGGGAGTACTGGTATAATGTCATGGCTGGGTGAGACTCATCTACCGTAAGAAGTTCATAAGATCAGAAATCACAGTCTTTGCTGCCGTCCAACTTTCTGTTTGTCATACTACATACACTTCATCTTCACGGTCAGAAAGCCTAACGTTTAGGGTTAAGTAACAAAAATGAATATGGCTTCAATATTTTTCAATTTTTTAAACGCCCCCAAGCCCCACATTTATTTCCCAAGGTTATGAATGTAGATATCCAAAAAGCACCATCTACAGCTGAAACCAAAGCATAGAAACCATCTTTCTAAAGCATAGAAACCAAAGCTGAAACACAGCAGCCAATGTTCAGACAACAATAGTGTACTTTAAGTATGACTTAGTAGCATATGCATATTCCTTACAAATGCGTGTTATGTAATTAAACTATTTATAATGTAAGCATATAGATAAGGAGAAGAAGGCAGTTGATATGAAAATAGCTTGATTTGTTGAAGAGAGATTTCAGGTAAATAAAGTGATTAAAATTTTTTATTATTATAACATTTACACAATATTTTAAACTATACGCAAAACCATATCTACTAAAACACTTTAGAAAAACTGTCTAGTAGTGAAAAATCACTAATTTTTATTTTATGATACAAGTAAAACATAGATAACTAATCTCATTTGCCAAAAGATTACAACAGTTTACAAAATCCTATTTGTAATGAATCCTCAAATAGCTCAAAATGCCTATTACTAGAATTCCTAATAGCAGATAAATGATTGCTTATTAAATGTTGTACAGATTTAATATGAAAGTAATATAAAAGTAAGCCAATTAGAATGTTTTTTTCCCTAAATTCGGGACTACATACACATACATTTAAGATGATCAGTTTTTAGTAATATCAAGTTATATAAACCTTTAATCTAGAAATTAGATTGATCTATTTATCTACCTATTAGTTAGATCTTTAATTTACTAAAAATGATAGTTTTATTGAGAAATTATTTTATATAACTATCTTTACTGATAAATATTCTCCAATACAGATTAGACTTTCATAAATGCACATTAAATGTATTTGGGAAATTATTTACTTCAATATTACAATATACTGAACTTTTTTTATATATTTTTTAAGATTTATTTTTATTTATTTTTAGAGAGAGGGGAAAGGAGGGAGAGAAACAGCAATGTATGGTTGCCTCTCACATGGCCCTCATGGGGGACCTGGTCCGCAACCCAGGCATGTGCCCTGACTGGGAATCGAACCGGGACCGCTTGGTTCCCAGCCCGCGCTCAATCCACTGAGCTACACCAGCCAGGGCAACTTCTTATACGCACTTAGAACTATTTATTTATAAGAATAAAGTTAAGAGTATCTTTGGCATGGCAGTTACAGTTCAATACAATATTTAGCCCTAACAAAGACATGTAAAATGAGACATTCAAACACGGTTTCAAATTAGCATCGGCCATCCAATAATCTAAATGCATTAGCCTCAGGGTTAATACGGCTCTTTAAGAAAATGTAGACAGTTTTTTTTTTATATCTAGAAGTTGCCCCTACCCAACCCGGCAATGAGCTTCTTCATGTGTAAGCAAAATTACCTAAAGAGAAGACTATGAAAATGATTGGCCACAAAGTAACTGAGCCAATGGCACAGCCTTCTGCTTGCTAAGATATGGGTGACTGAGCATTTATCCAACAGGTGTCTGGAGTCCGTCCTATGACTCAGAATAGTTACATTTGCCCAAATTTGGGCGTTCAGTGAAGAAAATTACAGTTGTAAATCAAGGAACAAAAATCATCCTCTGCTCATTTCCTGACTATTTTAGGTGAAAATGTTTTAGACCAAGATTACTCAGAACATCTCAAATCTCCACTTCAGTTTGCATGTTTAGTTTGTGTAAGGTCCCAAGCTAAGACTCTTTCTTGTGGCTTTCTACAAAGGAGACCTTCCAGGAAGGTGCTCAGAACGTTGGTATGTAAGGTATTCTCCAAGTCAGGTAGGTGTGTGTTTAGTACCAACTTCTATCTAATAAGGGGGTACAGAATATATGCTGGGTCAACCAGAAGTTCAACAAGGCAAATTGTAAAGGAAAAACAATTAGGGCATTATAGTATTTTGATATTTGACCGTTTTCACATATGTGAAGCATCAACATGAAGACTACCTAAGAGAAAGTCTCTGAATAACTGAAAAGTTTTATCAAGGGCAACTCTGAACCATGCTCTGCTTGTTGTTCTTGTTGAAAGCATTCCTTAATGTTGGTCTGTTTGTTCTCTTAGAATGTTGAGAGGGGGGAAAAACTCAAGCTGATTAATAATGTTTTCCTTTGAATTTGTTTTTTTGAGTCCCACAGTTCAGTATTTACATAAAGGGGTGCCCTGCGGCTGTTGAATCATTCATCTATGTTTGTCTAGAAACTGTTTCTTATAAAGCTGAACCCATATTTTTGCAAGGTTCTTTTTTCCTCTTAAAAATAAACTTGAGTTTCTCTCTTCTACTACCATTGATGAGTATTCTCAAATTGATTTTTTAGAGTTTTCCTTAAAAAGGTTTAGAAATTGTGCTTTAATAACCAATCAAATGTGCCTCCATGGCTAGTTTATTTATGAGGTTCTAATTCTTCAATTTCTTGAAGTTTCATCTGCTTATGAGGAAAGAAAAAAATATCTTCAGTAACTTGGCTACAAGAAAAAAAATACATGGTCATTATAGTTACAGTTTCAACCATAAAATTGCAACTAGTCTCTTCTTTTCCAAGTATCATAAATGCTTAAGTTTTATTTTTCCTAGTTTTGAGAAGTATGAGCCAGGCACTTTTTTAAAAAAACAAAATTCTTTTCAAAGCCATAATCATAAATTTGTACAGTTGAAGCCCAAACTACTGAATTCATTCGTGAAAAAAAAAAAAAAACCCTTATAGTACAGTCTTTACAATCTCGCCAAAAGAAAGAAAAAAATACTGACTTGTGAAAGTATAGTAAATCTTAAAGACTTTTTCAGGACATCCACAATACTATCCCCCAAATAAAATCCCAAGGGAGTTAACCTTCCAATAATAAGGAAGAAGTTGAGGCTTTGCTGGCGAAGGACATATACACTTTATGATACAGATACACTTTATAGATCCCTGAAACTAATATTAGCAGCAGGTGGGAGGCACAAGGCTAATGGCTTAAAAACTTTAGTTCTCTTTCTTCCCTCTCAACTCATTACCCTTTAAGCTATTTGATTTAAAAACAAGCTGTGTTTTCACTCAATTATTTTCCATCCCAAGTTGGGACAACGAGAACACTATCTCTATTTTGTCCTGCTGCACTCCCTGCCTTTTCCCTCTTTTTCTTTACAAAGGAGATAAACATCTTCTTGTCATCCACAGCTGTTCCTGCAGATGTTCCTGAACCAGGACCAAAGTCAGCTCATCTGTGCCTTCGGTGCGGTCTTCTTGGGAATTCTGGTGGGTGTGCTGTCTTCTGTAGGTGAGATCTTTCACAATTCCAGGGCACAGCAGGACAGAGACCTTTACTTCTTAAGAACATCTGCCTGCCAAGAGCAGGAGGAGGCTCCCTGACTAATCAGCTAGGGAACAGGCAGCTCCAGGATCCGACAGAGACCGGAGAAGGCGAGAACAACAGCGCTCAGCCGGGAGCCAGGCGGAGAGGAGCCACAGTGAGTGGTCCGTTGTGGAGGAAATCTGAGAGCTTGTCTGCTGCAGAGTTCATTGACTGAGGACGTAACATGTGCCGCGTAGCAGTTGACATACATCGTCTTAAGTCTTACTCTGTGACGTAGTGAATCTCATCATCATTTTACAAATTAGAAAAACCAAGGCCTAGGGAGACAATGCATAAGAATTTGGGCGGTGAAATTGCCAGAAATCCAACTCAAACTATTTTAAGTCAAAGAAAATGTCATTGGCTCAAACAACTGGAATGTCTACAGTGTTGCCTTCAGGCCTGGCTGAGTCCACAGGTTTAAAGTTTATCATCGTGTTTCTGACACTTCATTTCTCAGCCCTGCTTCCGTCCGTGTTGGCTTCATTCTCCCAGAGGCTCCGTTCATGTGCTTGAAGAATGACCACGAAGTTCCAAGCGAACGTCATCCTTAGAGCTAGCAGTCCAATCAGGATCAAAAGCCTCTTTCCTAGCAACTCTAGCAAAAGAGGCCCGAGGAAGATTCTGTTTTTTGGGCTTGGATTGTATCCCTATACCCGAACCAATTACTTGAACAGAGTGCTCTGGCCAGACCTGGGTCACATGCCCACCTCTACTGTGAGAGAATATAGTCAGACTCGACCCAACCCTCTGAAGAAGGTCTCCACAGAAAAGGAGAGTTCAGTGATCACAAACGAGAAAAGGAAAACATGCTTGGCAAGAAAACAAGTAGCTACCACGTTCTCACAAGGAAGGTAAAAATCCTGCGTGGGGCCCCAGTGCTGGGATTTGTTCTCACCTGAACTGACTGCAAGCCCAGACACGTTCATCCTAGAGAAGGAAGAGCGGAGCCTATAGTAGCCCCTCCTTATCCATGGTTTCATTTTCCACGATTTGTTACCTGCAGTCAACCACAGTCTGAAAATATGAAATGGAAAATTCCAGAAATAAACAATTCATAAGTGTTAAGTTGTTCTCAGTAGCATGATGAAATCTCGCGCAGCCCTGTCCAGGCTGTGAATCATCCCTTTGTCCAGCGGACCTGCAGACCCTCCCTGCCCATCAGTCACTTAGTAGCTGCCTCGGTTGTCAGATCGGTTGTCACGGTTTCACAGTGCTTGTGTTCAAGTCACCCTCATTTTACTTAATAATGGCCCCAAAGCACAAGAGTAGTGATGCTGGCAATTCAGATATGCCAAAGAGAAGCTGAGAGATGCTTCTTTTAAGTAAAAGGCATGTGAGTATTATATGTATATATAATAGGCATAGGGTCTAGTACTGTCCATGGCTTCAGGCATCTACTAGAGGTCTTGAACTCACCCCCTGTGGATAAGGGGTGACTACTGTACAGTCAGACTAGGCAAGGCGGGGAGACATGTTATATCCACCACACACCTCCAAAATATTTCGGAAGTAAATCAAATGTTTGACTCGGTTGTTCATGGGTTTGATGCATTTTCCCCTGGAAAATGTAGCTTTCTCAATGGTAGATTTCCAACTTAGAGTTTACCCTCACAGTCATAAAAGTGTTTCCTAGTCAATCTAACTTGTAATCAAAGCATTCTAAAATATATTTAAAGTGTTCCTGCTATTTTTAAGAGAGCATTTACATAAAAAAGAGCATTTACATAGAATAATGGCTCAAAAGCAACATAAACATCAGCAATATAGTACAACAGAAGTATACTCTAGGGTCTTGTGAGGTTAGTGGAACTATTTACCCATATCTTAAATTT
Source organism: Micronycteris hirsuta (assembly GCA_004026765.1). Lineage (NCBI taxonomy): Eukaryota > Metazoa > Chordata > Mammalia > Chiroptera > Phyllostomidae > Micronycteris > Micronycteris hirsuta. The sequence goes on along the minus strand of PVJI01008696.1, from coordinate 63,479 downwards.
TAGTTGTTGTAACAGCTTCTGTTATTTTCTTGTCACCGCTCTCACTTGTCAGGACAATCCAAAAACTAAATGGCTATGCTCTGCCATCCTCTTGTTTGAGGCTTCAAAGTGACAGTGATCTTAGAAATCAGATAACCAGTCTTATTAGAAAGGTATAGGTATGTTAAATTTATGTTCCAGGGATGTCTTTGTAAATAAACTTATTTAAAATTTTATTACTGATAATGAGTTTTTATGGCTGAAGCATTAGGTAAATCTCAGATGTTTAAAAAAAATAAAACATCAACTACTCTATATGAAGTTGGCTTCAGGAAATATTGGGGACAGCGAGACATAAATAGAGATCAGGGTGGGGTGGCAGATCTGCGTGTCCCTCTCACATCCAGAGTGGAAAGGTGGTAGAGAATTTTTTTTGTAGTTTAGGACTTAGAGACAGAGAGATTTGGGTTTGATTCAAAGATTGATCATCTTTCTGCTATGGATTCACAAACAAGTCCCTTAGCTTCCCTGGGCATCAATTGACTCACTTGTAAATCACAAAAAGCAGTAGCTTCCTCAGGGTATACTAATGAGAATTAAATAAGATAATATTTTGCAGAGCTGGTCACAATACTCTGAAAGTGGTGTCCAAATTAGAATTGTTATTATTGTTGTTGTTTCTCCTACTTTGATCCAACAGGCTCTAATCACACGACAGATCTAAAAAGTTCCGTATTTCAATAACATAGCAACATGGGCAGAAAAACACCTGCCGGAGACTGAAACCCCGAGGTGTAGGGTTTTGGTCTCATATCTTGCTTACCTTTCAAACTCTGCTGGAAAAGATAAAGAAAATATTTGGAGAAATTTTCATCTTCAAAAACAAAAGAAATAAAAATGTTCATGCTGAAAATATATTTATATTTACTCTTCCACCTATTATGATTCAAGTGGGCTGGGTGGACAGATATAAGAAGTTCACTCAATGGAGGTATGTCTTAGAAAGAATGGAGGCCCCTAAGTCGATGGGTATCACACAAGCCAATGCAAATAGCCCATCGTCAAATATGCCAGACCTGCCTGGGCTGTGCACAGGAAACTTGTATAGCGTATTTTAAGAGAGACCCCAACATCTGTGCCTCTCCTGCTGATCAGGGGCCAAGATACAAGAGCAGTATTTGTTGACAGAATCTCGGCTCCAATCTTATCTATTCACCTTAAGCAATCATTGTGGATAGTAATTGCAGCCCCTCCTTACCATGATGATAAGGGAATAGGAGGTTGGTGTCCAAACTTGCAGTTGACTAGGATTGATTGTTAAGCACTGACCCAAGACTTATCTGCATGGAGGTTCAATGCAGACCACTTTCTGTACTGGGAGGCTAGCTAGTGGGGGATCATGGCATGTTAGGCAAATTAATCCTTATGTCTCAGGAGGTAAAGCCATACTTGTATATAATCAAAACCACCTTTGAAAACTTCCCCAAATTTATCAAAGTCGATAGGCAAATATCAGGGCATTCAAATCATTTATTTATCTTTTAAAACAATACTGAAATCTCTAGGAGAATGAGAGCCTGGAAAAAAATTCCAGAATGTTCTCACTCATATACAGAGCTTACTCAGTTCTCTTTTATGAGAAAATCTCTATAGCATTCATATTTATCAGTAGGTTTGTTTGTTGTTCAAAGAATTATATCAGTTCTTCACTGGACTTTATTTTATTCAGTTTCCACAGTTACCTGTTACCTGTGGAAACTGAATAAAGTTGTTGACATAATAAAAAATACTGAATTATTTTTGTTTTCATATGGCATTTGAGCTTTGCTTTGTTTTTGTTTTCTTAGTAGAGACATACTTTGTGGTCTAAGGAAAACAACAACATTTAAAATATTACAACAAGAAGAAAACTATTAAGAAATTTATATTAAAGATTCAAACACGCCGTTGTTCCTTTGACACATCATTAGAGGCAAACTACTATGAGCCAAGAACATTCCTACCCATTGTCTGACTCAATTCCTGTAATGATTCTATTGTACTTATCCTGGTATTGTAAGTGAGAGGGAGTGACTTACTTTAAGTTCATGCAGCATGAGAGTAGCAATACCAAAAGTAAATCTCTGCTTTTTTGCATCTAGGACCCTCTGTTCTTCTCTTCCTTTGTATCATACCTTTAAAAAGTAGTCTGCTATTTAGGCATCATAATTAAACTTTAAATACAACATGAAAATTCACTTTAGTTACATATACCTGCTAAAAATAGGTATGAAATCAGTCTATCAGATTTAACTAATGATTTTATATATGCATGCCAAATCATTGGTATCACTTGGTTCGAGGTGTTTAGAAATATTGTGACATTTCTTGGTTCTAGATAACAGTAGAAATATTTTGAATCTTATCTTACTACGTTTACTCACGTGCTTTGGGAATTATAACTCCTTAAATCTAACACAAGTAGTTACCCAAACAAGTATATGCGTTCTTGGATTTCCTTTTTAACAGTCCTGGAAATAAGTCTAAGTGTTCATTGTTATAACATTTTAAAGGCATTTTATTACTTTTCAATTGCTACTTAATCATTTAACATTATTACAAAGGATGACATTTTAATGTAAGAAATTATAATACTTAGCAATTAATAATATAATTTACTTAATATGGAATGCTCTAAAAATATCAATTTAAGGTTATTTATTGAGCTCCCTTTAGACTTCAGAATCTGTTCTATGTGCTGGAGATGCAGCAATAAACAAGATAAACAAGATCTCTGGCTTTATAAATCACCTCCTAAGAAGCAGGAGACAGACACTAAGGAAGTAAACAAAATAATAAACAATTAATGTGGATAACAGATTGTAATGTAACAGGCGACATGAGAGGAAGTAACATGGGTGATCGGTGGTGGGAGGACAGGGGAACCTTCTTCAGCAGAGAAGTCAGAGAAGGCTTTCCAGAGGAGAGAGTTGAATTTACACCTGAATGTAAGAGCCCATTGTGTTAAGAGCAGGAATAAAGGCTTTTCAAGTACAGAAGATGGCAGATTCCTAAGACAGAAAGCCATCCATTGAAGCAGACGGTGGAGTAGGAGGAGACTGGAGGGTTGGCAGTGGCTGGGTCACACAGGGATTTGTAGGCCATAGTAAGGAATTGAGATGTAATTCCGAGACCCATCGGGGATGGCTGGAGTCTGGTTTGTGTTTATCATGCCTGCTGGTGGCCAATTCTCACTTTGTACCAAACACTGTACTCAGATCTCTCCTTCTTGCCCCATTTGGTGGTCTTACCACTATTGTAATTAAAGAAAACAGAGCCACAGAAAGGTAGTTACTTCCAATCACTTAGCTGAGAGGCATCACACTCCTACATCTGACTCCCAAGACCAAGTACTTACGACTAGGCCTGCTCTGGTAATCACCAAATGGCCTACTCAATGATGCATTCCATATGGCTGATATGTTCAACATTTGATGTTCCCATTTCTTGAAAATCTTTTGAGGATTCATGGTGGCATTAGTTTAAAACTAAGATTAAAGATGGAATAAAGATGAATGAAGTACTTAGAACTCAAATATATTTTTAAAAACATATGGTTGGTGCTGACCAAGACCTCTTTATTTTGGTGAAGGACTGCCCAAGGAAGCATTGAAAGGCCCAGAACATCCTTAAGAGCAAATGTCTATGCTTTTGTACTTTCTGTCTGATGCCCTTTTCTCCCCCAGCTGGAGTTTCTTTGAATTGATTTCACAGGAAGAACTCCCATTGTCACAAATGAAAGTTGCACCTGCAATCTGTGGAGAGGCAAATAGAACTCAACAGGAGGATAGATTTTGCTTACATCAGAGAACTGGGAAGTAGATAAGTATCAGTTTGAAATTATACCTTATCACAGTAGTTAAAATAGAGGTCTAAGAAGTAGGCATTGTCCTTATAGAAATGGGCCAATATTTGTGTCTGAGAACAAGATCTAGTGATCGAATGGGGCTAGGAGAAAGAATGGGCATTTATAAAAGGGGGACCATGGCAGATGTGGACGGTGAGAGCAGACTCACACAATGGAATCTTGAGAAAACGTCAGTCATGGTGCATTCAAACTACTATAATGAAATGCTTAAAAATAGCATAGATTTATTTCTCACAGTTCTGGAGAATGGAAGTCCAAGACCAAGGCACCAGCAGAATCAGTAGCTGGTGAGCACCCACTGCCTTATGGACTGATGTTTTCTCACTGTAACTTCATATGGCAGAAGAGGCAAGGGAGTTTTGTCTGGCACCTTGTATAAGGGCACTAATCCCATTCATGAGGACTCCAGTCTCATGACCTAATCAACTCCCAAAGATTTACCTTCTAACACCCTCACCTTGGGCATTAGTATTGCAACATATGAATTTTTCAGGGACACAAATATGCAATCCATGGAGGGTCCAACCACATACAGAGTGGGGAAAATTAGGTTTCCAGTGGTGAGTACATGAAACACCAAGTTTATTTTTGCACTATTATTTATTAATTATAGTATTACTTTCTATACAAACAACTGTAAACCTACCCTTGCCCCACCCTGGATATGAGACTTTACCTACATTGATTTAAAACAACCTAGAAAAATAGATATTAGAATCCCTACTACATAGAGGAAGAAAGCAAGGGCTGGGAGAGATGAATTGCTTGCGTCACACAGGTGGTAAGCGGAGGCACACTTTTCAGTGTGAGGCCCAAAGCACTCAGATTTCTGAAGTCCTCCTTCCTTGCGTTTATATATTTATCATTAAAGTCTCTGTTTCGACTGGCCTGCCCTGCACACAAGTCAGTGATCCCATTACGTCAATGCTGGCGTGGCCATCACTGTTGGCCCAGGTGCCGAAGGTCGAGTCACTGACCCAGAGATGGTTAACTTTCACCTTGTAGTGGCACTTGTGCGTGTTAAACCAAGCAGGCAAATCTCTCCCTTTTGCTTTCTCTTGCGGCTTGACCGTACTGTCAAAATTATCACCTACACAATGGGAACAGGACAGGTCATGAATGGGAGATTGGCTTGTGCCACTCACTGCTCGGGAGTGAGCCAAACACAAAAGGACCGAATCCAAAAGGAGAGGCAAAGGCCAGCTTTTATTTGCAAATCACTGTCATATCAACACATGCTGTTCTTTTTCTGGTTTTCAAGGCACAAAATACATTTTTAAGTACAATTTTTCCCACTTTTTTTCCCCACCAAAAACATATCTCCTTCTAATTCCACTGAGACCCCATGTTTTGAAAGATTTTTATCTGCCAAACTTCATTCATTCAGCAAATGAACTCATTTGCTGAGTTTCAGTCATCAAAGGCATAATTGCCCATCATACCTTCTAATCAGCTTGGGATTATAATATTTGCTCAGGGTACTAAGTATAATTCCAGACTAAAACAAAGAAAGTTGCCATTTTAGTTAGCATGGGCAACTTGGCCATAGTACATGAATCACTTATACTGGCTTTCTACAGATACTGAAAATAATTTTCACTTGTCCTATAAATTCACGTGACTTGGGTTCAAAATCAACTGAGTTAGATGTCTGCAGAACATGCTACAAAGCTGTCCCACAGCCACTGGATCTACTGGTCTGAGACTCTGGACAAAGATATTTAAACGTGACCGTAACGTCAGTAGACTTGAATCCATGCAATAGATCGCATCAGCCTAGGCTAGTGTAATATGAGGGAAGAAGAGAGACATCAACACGTAAATAGTAGAGAAAGAAAAAGAAGCCCTCATCGAGCCTGGGGGGAGCTGCCAGAATGGAGTGATGGAAAAATCAGGAAGGAACTAATACCTTGAAAGCCAAGGGAGGGAAGCCCCCAGAAGGAGACAGGTCGCAATGTTGACGTCATACAGAAATCAAGTACTGTGGGGCCACATTCGTCCACTGATTTACTCCTGCTTTGTTAAGGTAATAAAATCAGTATGAAATTTGGCAGATTTGGAATTAAATAGATGTCTTAGTTTCTTCTTATAGTTTATTTGTCATTAATAGACATTTCATCACCAACAGGGTACGTATATTCAAAATGTTCTAGAATATGACTTTCTTATTTTCACTGCTATGGAATAATGATAATCATAGGTGAACTTGAGGGGCCATACATCACCTTAATTTTAACTGATAAAGCCAAGAGTCCCAAGGAAACCAACCTAACATTAGCATGGCAATTATCAAGCATCAGCCATTCCCTGATGAAAATGTAGCTGCATTGAATCTTTCAGGTCACTGGGTCAGATGTTAAATTGTATAAGAGAATAAATGCAGGTTCTTAAATGTCCAGAAATGTATCTCTTAGGAAAATCTGCCCTAGGACAGGTGTAATTTGATTTTTTTAATCTTATTTTTTTCCTCTAGATACCATTGTCAGACAACCCTAACAAGGTCTTCAATCTAATCTGCCTGGTGCCTAAAGGTAACAGATACTATTCTTTAGGAGAAAAGCACAGCATCAAGAAGTATTCCCCTACCTAAAAGACACTATTTCATCAAAATTGATGTTGTGGGTGCTGAGGTATGCCACCCCAAGCCCCCCTTGAACCCACTTGTTTTGTCAGCTGCTCCCTACAACCCCTGCTTTGTAGCAAAAGTCATCCAAAATGTTATTTGCACTCCTGTCTTTGGTCCCTCTTCTACTATTCTCTCCTAAACCCACCTGACCAGAATTTTCTGCCAGCACTGCACCGAAACTGCTCTCATAAACATCCCAAATAACAATCACATGGACACATCCAGTGGTCAATTCTGAGTCCATGCCTGCCCGAATATACAGCAGTGTTTGAGACATTCGATCAATCTGTCACCCATTACACTACATATCAGGATTCCCTTTGGAATTTCTAGAATGCCATAGAGCCCAGTCCTCAGTGCTCCTCACTTCTCCATCTACACTCAGCCCCTTTGATGAAGTCGTCCAGCCTCATGACTTTAAATACCGTTTCCATTCCAACTCTCAAGTATACATCCAAGTTCAGACCTACCTCTCTCCCAAGCTTCCACCTCACATATCCAACAGCCTATATAGCATCTCCCTGTGCTCTTTTTAAATTTCTATTTTTCAATTATAATTTATGTATAATATTATTTTGTATTAGTTCCAGGTGTGCAGCATAGTGATCAATCACATACTTTACACAGTGATCCCACTGATATTTCCAGGACTCACCCGGCACCATACATAATTATTACAATATTATTGACTATACTTACTATGCTGTGTTTTACATCCCTGTGACTATTTTGTAACTACCAATCTGTACTTCTTGATCCTTTTGCCTTTTTCACAGAGCCCCCCAAAACCCTCCTGACTGGCAACCCTCAGTCAGTTCTCTACAACTGTGAGTCTGTTTCTATTTTGTTTGTTCATTTTGTCCTTTAGATTCCACATATGAGTGAAATCACATGATATTTGTATGACATCTCCCTTTAAATATTTAAAGGAGATCTTCCACCTAACATGTCCAAAACTCTACCCTTGGCTTTCCTTCCCAAACGTACTCCATCCGTGGTCTTTCCATATGAGTTCAGGGTCACTCCATCTTTCCAGTGTTCAGGTCAACACTTCAGAGACTCCCTTAACTTTTTTCTTTCTCTCACAGAGACTTGGCAATCCAGCAAGCAAATCACGTCAGAACCATCTTCAGCGTATAGAACTTGACCGCTCTTCCCCATCTGTACCGCCACTGTTCTCATCCCATCCACTCCCATTCTCCCCCAGGCAACTCAACAGCAGGAGACAGCAAAGTCACCTCCCTGTTATCATCTTTGCCTCCTTTTAGTCTGTTTGCAGTTTGGTAGCCTGAGTAATCTTTATAAAATATCAAGCCAGGTTATCATTCCTATGTTCAAATCACAATTTCCACACAATATACAGTAAAAGTCCAACTCCAATAATCGCGTATAGGACAGTACAGAGTTTGATCTCCCTGATACCATTCTGACCACCCTTCCTACTCCATTTTACCCTCTTTGCTGTTCTTAGAAGACACCAAACATACTGGTTTTCTTTGGAGCAGTATTTCCCTAAACATCTATGTGACTAACCTCGTCACACCTTTCAAATCTTTGCTCAAATGCCATTTGCTCAATGAGACTTACCCAAATCACCCTATTTAAAGTTGAAAAAAAAAACCTCAGTACTGCTGATCCCCTCTACCTTAGTATAGGTTTTTAATTTTTTTACAGTACTTATCACCTTTGACAATTCTATATAATATGTCACTTATGTATTATGTGTTCCCACAGTGGGAGCACAGGTTCCATGAGAAGAGGGACTTTGTTGGCTTTTTTTTCACTGCTGTATCCCAAGCACATAGAAAAGGGCCTGGCCCTGTACTAGGTGCTCCACAAATATCTATTAAATGAATGGCTTTGGTGGTGCAGGCTTTCTAAGCTGAGCACACGGTCGCCTGTCTGACTTCCTTTGGTGGCTGACTGCTCCCGAGAGATGAATGTGTTTCTGTGTATTCTGTCAAGGCTAAAATTTTCTGTTGTCATTTTTATTGAGGCAAGATGCACACACCATAAAAGTAACCATTTAAAAATTAACAACTGAGCGTATACATTTGCTTATTTCTCTGATATAATCTTATATTTGTAATAAAGTTGTTTATACTTTCATGTTTTCCCCATTTATTCATTCACCCATTTGACAAATAATTATTGGAAGCCTATGATAAGCCAGGTGCTACCTAATGTGGCGAGGACACAGCCGTGAACAAAATAAGGAGGAAGTGCTGAGCGGAAACTCCTGTGTTCAAGGAACTGTGGTGCTTGCATTGTGGTTGGAAAAGATGAACAAGATAAATAAGAGTATGTTGGTCAAGCACTTGGGTAAGAAATACGAAGGTGCTACTTATTGCCCCCCACGTAGCCCAGCATGACCAATGCCCCAGTTTTCAATCCCGTAACTCGAGAAGGTGATTATTTACTCCCATCCTCATTCTCGCTTGCAAGCAACAGAAGAGAACCCTGGCCGTTGTATGCAGAGGTGGGATTAATAAAATATTAGGGGTGTTCACGAAGTAGAGATGCAGGTTTGAAATGTAAACGAGTGACAGCGGGGGTGGGGGCTCTGGAGGCTGATAGCAGGGTGTAATCACGCACCCCGCCCCCCATTGCTGCAGCCATCACTACCTGCACGCAGCTCCGCAGCTCCTCCTCCAGAGTCAAGTTCCCAGGCGGAAGCACCTTAGCGGTGGGCCTGAAATCACGTGTACGTGCCCTGGCTGTGTGTGTGTGTGTGGCGGGGGGGGGGAATACCTTGCTTTTACCACTATTTCCATAGTGAGAGGTATGAATCTGCTCCCCACGGAGGCCCGCCTCATGAGGTTATTTAAAACTCAAACTGGTTGGGTACTGAACTGCCTGCCTGGCCAAAAGACACTTATATCCGTTATATTAACACCATGTTATTTCAGGCACCTTAAGTCTTGCTAATCTTACTTTTCTATTTCCGTTTTTTTATAAGGAATGCTTAGCTTGATTTTTTTTTTTTCTCTCATTTAATCTATGGCTAGAACCTGGGTGGGTTGGGGAGAAGGCCATTTACAATTGCAAGCACTTTTAACTTCCGACAGAGAATCGCATTAACCTTTGAGGCATATTGCTCCTTCATTGGGCGGTGAGGGGGAGAACTCACGTCTGTCCAATGACCAGCATCCATTCTGAGTACAGATGTTTCTAGTAGAGCTGTCTGAAGATTTAGTTGGCTTGTAAACGTTTCTTGTTTTCTGTAAGAAAAGAAACTGCCCTATGTGTTTATATTATTGTTCGTTTTGTGGAGTGTGTGTGTGTGTGTGTGCAAGTGCAAGTGCAAGCATTTTCCCAGAGGAAATCTGGGAGCAAAGACTAAAAATGGAAGAAATATGATAGATACTGTGAGCAGACAAGAAACTGTAAGGAGGAACTGGAAGTATGATGCTGAACGCATGGTAGGTTCAAACAGAAATAACAAGGAGTTTGGAAACATATTTTGGACAATGTTTGGATGGGATTATCTTTTGGAGGCCCCAGGACAAAAGCAGAACAGAGTGGGCTGTGAGTAGCCCCCCCCTCCCCCAGGACAGGGGATGTTCCACCAGCAACGACTCAGCAACCACTTCATTTTGCTGCAGCCGCATTACTTCGAGCCCCAGGGGCCCAAGCTTACAGCTGCTACCTCCTGCGACTGCGACTGCGGAAGTGCGGCCCACCCCTTCCTCCTCCTGCCACTGGCTCCCGAGACAGCGTCTGCCCTGAGGGATGCTGAGTGCCCAGCGGGGTGATCTGCCTGTCCTCTGACTACAAGGCCGGCTGAGCAAGCCAGTCAGGGAGCACTTTCAGCTGCTTCAGAGGGACAAAGCCTTTGCCAGCTCTCCGCTCCCCCACCGAGGCAGGGGATCCCCAAACATGGGAAGGAGTTGGAATCGACAAGATGATGACTACCCACTGCACAATCTAACATCGATTAAAATATGGTGTCGTTTATAACACAATCGAATGTTAATTACTCTTGCTATCATTACCTCCATTTTCTACCTTGGAACCAAGAGGTACAGCAATGTAATTGCCTGATGAACAGGAAATTAAATTTGCTAGTATCGAAAATTCTTTTCAATTTATTAATTCAAGCTATTCAACAAGTACTTATTATGTGCCAAATCTTAACTTGTAATACTTAGTAATAATTTAGAGTTAGGAGAGCTGGGAAGCAATGTAGAATATCTTACATTAATATTTTATTGAACATTCTAAAACTATTCAAATTTTAAATTTCTTTAAAATAAATTTTTACAATTCTACAATTCTGTAGTTATCCTCTCAAGTTTTTTTTCACATATCTGATACTTCTTCATTTTAAATTCTTAAGGAATTTCATTTGAAATATCACAGACTTTAAAATATAGATAGATAGTAGAGGAATAATAACAATATTACTTTTTTCAAAGAGTGTTACAGACACAAAAACATCTCCTCCAAATCTCAAAACATGTTTTCAAAGATTATGTAATAAACACATACTACATGACAGAAAACACAGTCTGGTATTGAGACAGATTTGTTAATAAATAATTACCAAAAAATAGAATACATTTTACTTTTACACTTAAATAGTTAACCTACCTTAAACTAAATTTTGCTTTGGATATGAAGTATTATTTTAATTCCCTTCAATATGAAAAATTGTCCCAGAACCATTCATTAAAATCCTAGACAGAGCTATTCTCAAAATTTTCAGTATCTCTGTGGAGAAAGAAAATTGATAATAGACTGAATTTTCTGTAATCAAGGGGGTTGGGAGATGAGATTGCAGAGTCAAGCTGGAATATGACCAAAATTAGCAATGTCACATTGAAGAATTTGGACTTTATTCCTCAGGTGATGAACAATTTCAAGCAATAATCAGATTTGGGGTTTTGGGGTTTTGTTTTTCTTTTTTAAGCTCACTCCAACAGCAATGTCTAGCATAAGTTACAGGAAGTGACTTGCACTAGGAAGAAAAAAAATAGAGATTACTACAAGTCTACCTGGCAAGGATGAAGTCTTCAACTATGGTCTGTAAACTTTAGTCCTGTCTCTCTTATATTCATGTTAAAATTAGATCTAGTCTCTCTGGTGATTGAAAGTGCATTTGTTCCTGACTCCAGAATGTAGATTATAACAAATATACTTCTTGTACTCATTTCAAAGTGATTATGTGACTAGTTCTACGCTATATATTCTCTGCTACACTGAACCTTATTACTACATGTTCAGCAGATTCCTGAGTCACATCTTTCCCTAAAAGTGTCTCCACACTTCTCTGTCCTCGCATAAGCCACAAAAGTCTCTTTTCCTTTTTCTTCCTTCTCTTCATCCTCCTTCCTTCTCTCCCTGCTCTCATTCTATAGAAGACAAAATGGAAATACCAGAAATATCTGTTTGCTTCTCTTGTGCCTTCCTTTCCTCCTCTTTCTTCTTAGTGTCCACCGTCAACTTCTCGATTTCTTCCTGTTATGCCATCCCTGAAAGCTCCCATTTGTAGCTGATAGCTGACCCTGACAATGACCCTCGCTAAAGCTGAGAGGGTTTATTTTTTATAGAAAAAATCGTTGGGACTTCAGATACCTCAACTCCCACCTGCCTGCAGCCCTAGCCCCCACTGCTGTTGACCCGACAGTCTTTTTCTCCAGCAAGTTCTGAATAATTTCGGCCTACACCTTTAATGTACCCTGACTCTTCATCTTCTTAGTGTCTACGTGAGTCCCTCCTAATTGTGCATTCATTCGTGAACTTTCCTTTTCCTCACTGCTGATGGCCATGTTGCTCTGCCCGAGGAAGCTCTTGGCCCTCAGAGGGAAGCTTAACTTAAATTCATAGTAAGCCTAAAAAGTGGGCAAAAAAATAGATTATCTCCCTTTTATAGATGGAAAAACTAAGTCACAGAGACATGAAGTGACTCACTTTGGAGTCACCCAGTTCCTTAGTGTCAGTGCCAAGCCTGGCTCCTTACTTATTGTGTACTACTTTTTCTAGGACGGCAGCCTAAGCAAGGCTTCCATTCATATTCAAGGATTTCACTGAAGCTTTCCACAATACTGGTGGAAAAGAAAAAAGAAAAAAAGAAAAACTTAGAGTAGCCTATAACGTTGTGATTCAGATTGCTTTTCTCTTAAAAAAAAAAAAAAATCAGTCCTAAATATTTGTCAAGACGCTTGAGCTAGACCCAAACCAGAGGATTTAAACAGTTATCTGTAATTCAAGAAAAAGCCTTTTAAAATTATTTCCAACTGTCCAGACACTAGAGCGTAAGTATTTAATGACTTTATTAGTGTAATCAAAATTGAATTCAGTTTCCACCCCATTGTACATATATAATAACTGAAAAAAATCTTAAGATTGTTTTTATTATATTATTACATGATTATACTGTTTACTCCCAGAAATATAAACACTTGTATCAATAGTTTAAGAGATAAGTAAATACCTCATAGATAACTTGACGCTTTTCCCATAGAAACCAAATAGAATTGAAATTCCAAGAAAAAAGAATTTCCCTTAAATTTACATTAAAGGTTTCAATCTCTCACATGATCTCAATAAATAAAATTAGATGGTTTCCTTTCTGCATCTGCCATTAAAATTTTTCAGTAAGGTTTACAAAGTAAATATTTTGTTTTAAAATTATATGTCTATATGTATTGAAATAAGAAATAGTATATAAAAGGTTCAGTAACACTCTAAGATATAATTTCAATATTCAGTGAATATATAAATTCTACATGCTTAAAGACATTAATTGGTTCCATGTGTCTTAAAGACAATTATCAATTTTTTTGAGTATTTTTTCTTCTTTTTTCTCTGGCTTTATTGAGATATAATTGAATATAACATTGTGTAAGTTTAAGGTACACAATGTGATGATACGATATACATATGTATTGTGAAACTATTACCACAGTAAACTATTACCACTATTAATACATCTATCACCTCGCATGGTTATCTTTTATTTCCAAAGAATAATATTAAATAGGAGGAAACAGTCTCAAACTCAAACTCATTTTACAATGCCAGCATCACCCTAGTCAGGTAAGGACACTATAAGAAAAGGAAACTACAGGCCAATATCCATGCTAAATACGGATGTAAAAATTCTCAACAAAACACTAGCAAACCAAATTATACAATGCATTAAAAGGGTCATAGGTCATGATCAAATGGGACTCATTCTTGGGATGCAAGGATGGTTTGACACCAGCTTAGCTCTACCCATCTGGGTTGGATGGGGGTCCCCCCCACCGGCTGAGATCTCTGGTTGGGGACTACTGCAAGCACACATGTGGTCCATGGAGATCTGAGCCCAGGTAGCTGTAAATGCCACCCCCTTCCTCTCTATCTGATTCCCAGCAGTCCAACTCTGAAGTTTCCCCCATTGATCCCCACAAAGTGAGGCCTGGATGGGCCTCCTGCAGTGCTGGGGATGCTGGATGCTCACCTCGGGTTCTCTTCCCACTGGAGGAATCATAGGCCCTCTCAGTGCAGTGCTGCGCCAGCCTGGGGGAGAGGTGGTGCAGTCAAAGGGAAACCGTTCCTCTTACCCTTCAAATTCAGTTCTTTGTGGTCTCTATGATCAACCTCACCCCCTAGTTCTGGGATTTTCACAATGGTGTCTTGCCTAGGGAGAGCTGCTAGTTGGTCTTCTTGTATCTTTAGAGTATTTTTAATTCAAGAGTATATCTGAGTATTAAATGTTCACTCTCATTCCCCTATTGCTCACACTGAGCCACTAGATTATGCAAAAGTCTGAATTTTTAAGTAATATCAGGAAATTGAAAGTCAGGCTGAGCTTTGGTCTGTGGTGCTTTCCATATTTAATGCTTTACTTCCTGCTATACTTGATGCCACACTATCAAGTGTCTGTTGGATGATGCTTTTCAGAGCAAGACAGAGAAGTGCCCTTCCCAAAGCTTGTCTGCATAGACCACCAACTCAGTCACAGGGATCAGTCCTCCAGCATCCACGGGTCACAGCCTATAGCAGCTCGTGACCTCCTGAAGAGCTCTGCAGGCCCTGGCTGGTATAGCTTAGTGGATTGAACGTGGGCTGCGAACCAAAGTGTCGCAGGTTCGATTCCCAGTCGCGACACAAGCCTGGGTTGCAGGCCAGGTCCCTAGTTGGGGCCACATGAGAGACAACCACACATTGATGTTTCCGTCCCTCTCTTTCTCCCTCCCTTTCCTTCTGTCTAAAAATAAACAAATAAATAAAATCTTAAAAAAAAAAAAAAAGAGTTCTGCAAATCTCTCTCATCCACACAGTCTATTTCTCATCTACTAGCCCAGCTCAGTGAATCCCTCCTCAGGCCACTGTCTTTTTTTCCCAACCATCAGCCTCTTTCCTCTCTTCTGAGCCCCACTCCATCCCAGCTAGGCCTGACTTCCCCAACAAAGGCTCCATGGCTGAACATGAAAGCGATACAAAAGGGAAGAGAGGGGCCCCTTTACCAACCACTGCCAAAACACACTGGGCATGAGAGTCACTTGAAGCGCCTTCCAACATGTATGTCTTAATCGATCAGTTTTGAGTGGATCCCAGAAATTCGCAGGAAGGCCCCTGGATAAACTGGAAACAGGCAGTTCCAGAGCCGGGAGAAACATCAGCCCAGGCCCTGCATACAAACTCTCGGCTGACCCTTCAGGAGGGACACGAATAGTAAAGTGCCTCTCAGATTTTCATGATAAACCTACAATCAGCTTTCAGTCTGGAAAATAAGAGAGTTGATTGCTCAGATCAGGTTATCTTGCTTCATATGTTTTATAAATTTTTTCTTAGAAAGATTCTAGGTGTCAGGATGAGACTCTGTCCCTCTGAACTGATAATAGCTAATAGATCAAGTCATTTAATATGCAAAAACCAAAAAAGGTATTCACATGATATACATTGAAATATTTTACATGTCTGTGTAAATTACATACTCATATTTTCAGATTTTGCTATTGTCTTTTCATCGCCAGCTTACTTTGTAAGTTTACATGTTATACATCCACATCTACTTTGCCTTATAGAAAGAAGTATTTTTACTTTCCTCATAGAAAATCAATTTTTTCTTATTTTGCTTTCACCTCACAGTATATATCCAGTCTTATAATCATAACAATTTCTACCTAAGAAAGGGACTATGTGAAGAGTGCAAAGCATAGTAATGAAGCAATTTTCAAAGTTGCAAATTTCAAAGTGAATATTTCTTTGCTCCTTTTTGTCATTTCCAATAAGTATTCCATTAGCTGTTCTTGGGGGGGGGGGAATGACCTCTTTGAAATATGGAATATTGAAAACTAGAAAATGTAAAATAATAATCATAAAAATGTAAATAGTAGCCTCTTGAGGAAAAAGGTGCATCCAATACTTTTACTGTTTCCCTATCACCACCATACATACTAAGTAGGGCCTGCTAGTGCTCAGGCTAGATAATTCTTCTCCTTGAATATCTATGCCAATAATTTTTATGTTATTATGCCAATTACAAAAATTAGAGGAAAGTCGTTGTGAACTTTTTTTAATCCTCACCCGAGGACATTTTTTTCATTGCTTTTAGAGAGAAAGGAAAGGAGAGAGGAAGGGAAAGAGCGAAGCATTTATATGAGAGAAACACTGATCAGTTGCCTCCTATACAAGCCCAGACCAGGGATCGAACACACAACCCAGATATGTGCCTCAACTGGGAACTGAACCTGCAGCCTTTTGATTATGGGACGATGATCCAACCAAGTGAGCCACACTGACCAGCGCTGTGAATTAAATGTAAAATACAATTACATATAAAATCACTTATAGATCATTTTATTCCTTTGTGGTACACTACCTTCTTGCTATTATTTACCAGGTAAAAATTCAATGTATGCTTTCCTTACCACATTTAAGGTGCCTCCCTAAACAGGGCAGAAGGGCACTTTGAGTCTTTTAATCACAGTGAGAGAAACATTTCCAGACACCAAGAGGCAGAGTCACCCTTGATTCCCTACCAAGTACAGTACAAGTGGTACCCAGACCATCGGAGTCCACATCGCTCCTGCCCTCTGTTGGGAAGAGAAGCACTTCAACTATGTACACAGTCTTAAAATTCATAGCTGGGTGGCTGTCTGAATAGCAGGGTCAGACACAGAGCAACTGGACAGAAGCAACCAAGGCTTTGTACTTTGTACGGTAAGCCCAGCTGACTGCTATATAGCACAGAAGTGTACTATTATTTTCCCCATAGAAGAAATTATGACCCTTCGTGGTAAGTCTATATTTCAGATGTTCAACTGTGTTTCACCTTATCTGAGGACACTGAATGAGCAAGTTTTAACTTATTTTTCATAAAAATATAAAAAGAAAACAAGAATGAACTCCGAACAAAGAGAACACTTAACAATGGACTATCAGATGTTACGTGATCCCCTTTATATTTCTTTTCTAAGAGCAATACCTTATGGTCACCAACCATTTGTTTGTTGGCATCTCAAGGGAAGAGAAAAGGGTCTTAGGCCCCAAGGAGGAACCCAAGTAGGGGAATTTCTCAGGAGTGCCATATAACTATGAGAGAGTGGGAGAGAGAAAGGTTAAAACACAAACTTCAGCCCTGGCTGGTGTGGCTCAGTGGACTGAGTGCCGGCCTGCAAACCAAAGGGTCACCATTTCAATTCCCAGTCAGGGCACATGCCTGGGTTGCAGGCCAGGTCCCCAGTATGGGGCACTTGAGAGGCAACCTCACATTGATGTTTCTCCCCCTCTCTTTTTCCCTCCCTTCCTCTCTCTCTAAAAGTAAATAAATAAAATCTTAAAAAAAAAAAAACCATAAACTTCAATAGAATAGAAAAGATGAAAAAGGACTTATTGAAAGATATATTTCTGAACATGTTGTGTAAAATCTATTTTATTACCCAAAACTTACTTTTCAGTGCCTTACAGGTTTTGACATACTTTAGCTCCATTTCTGATTTATTTTGCTAAGCACTAGTTCCTAGAGGTCTAGCTTTCAGAATTTCTGCCTTTCCTCCTCCTTGCTTTTGCAAAGCTGTTAATGACTTGTTAGCCAAGACTTAAATACATCAAGGGAAGTAATTAATCATTTTGCAAAATGAGGTCACACTCTTTGTAATGTGAACCCTCACAATTTATATAATGGTTTTATAAATCTGCGCTTTCTTAATCAATACTGATATGGCTAAACAAATTTAATTTATTCATTCTGATACCATAGCCTTAAAATTATAGTTCAACTATATGTTGAAATTAGTTCATTATTTCCAAAAAATCTAGAAAGCTATTTATGCAATCTAGATAGAGGTAGATCTTGCCTCTAATGTGTAGAAAGTAATTCCTGCTAACAACTCATGTTGAATTCATGCAATTTCTGTTAGGATCTTTATATATATATATATACAAAATACCTATTTCATTGTTGACAAAATAGTTATTGACTGTTGTGGGGACATCCTAATTGAAAGAATCTCTGACCAAGCACAAGGAGGCTGAGACTCGGGTCTGGACCTCTCCCTAACAAACTAGTCAGCCTCTGTAAGGCACAGTTTCCATATTTTGCAAATTAAAGAGTTTAAACTTGTTAGAAAAACTAATCCAAAATTGGTATGTGTTTCCTTATTTGTTTGGTTTTTGAGTGGGTTTTTTGGATGCATCTTCCAAAATAAATCTCATGAAATTATTCTTACTCTTTTTTGAAAGCGTATATGTAAGTGTGTTGAATGGCCGGCCTCAGGGACTAAGTATATAGTATTAGAATTAGGCATTTCATTGATGAGCAATAAAATATCGAGAATGTGTTTTTTCCTTCTTAAACAGGGAAATTTTGGCCTGTGTTTTCTCATCTTGGACTTCCTGTCAGGCTATGTTATCTCTGAGCATTCTCTCTTCTTTTCTTCACTGGAGATCTCTCCTATGAGTGTTGTTTGTTGGGTTTAATGATTGTTTTAATTCTACCTGTAAAATTTGTAAGCGTTTTCTTCAGGAAAAAAATTGAGAAATTGATAAGCATATTGAAGGCATTCGTTCATTTCAATAAATCCTACAGAGTTCTTTCAAGAATGCGGGAGCATCTACTAACGTGGTCTCTGACTTAGAGTGAGTAACCACCGAAAACTATAAAATCAGTCAATAGATAATCAGAAGCAGACAAAAAGAATTAAAATACTTACATCCAAAGCCATTCTAATTGTCTTCCTGTTTCATTATTTTTTTCTCAATCACCAATTTTTACCTAATAGTAAAGAGCCATAATTTGCCATTAACATTTATTTTCATAATTTCCAATTTACTGTATTGATGCAATCAACTATTATCTAGCCTTTTCCCTTCTGAGAGTATTTATTTTTACAACAATTTATGAAGATTCCAGAGTAAGGTGTGATGTCTGAATTCTACCACCCTTTTTCTTTCTTGGCTTCTAGTCTAAAGAGAAAAAAAAACAGAATTGAGGTAAATGGAACAAATTATTTAATTAGCGCTCTCTGGTAATAGCTATATTGGAAACTACAGTGGGACTGCATCCTTCTGCTCAGTCTTGACACCATCCTGACTCAAACTTTTAAGTCAAAGGGGAGGAAGCCATAACTGAGATAATACAGACCTTGTTTGCTTATTCTGTGGAGCTATAAAAATAAGAATATTTTAGTGCAGGTAATCCCTAGAAACTGGCAGAAAGCAAAGAAAGAACTGGCAGAGTCATCCCGTTTTAGTCCCACCCTCTGACTAAGGCAGTTGATAGAAGTCAAATTTCTCCCTCTCTTAAACAGACACAGCACTTCTTTGAGGAGAAACAATGAAGAGGTTAAGAGGGAAATCTTTTTTTTTTTTAATCTTTGCCTGAGGACATGCTCGCTGATTTCAGACAAAGGGGAAGGTAGGGAAAGGGAGAAAAACATCAATGCAAGAGGAAAATATAGCTCAGTTGCCTCTCATATATGCCCAGAGCAGAGATTGAACCCGCAACCCAGGCATGTGCCCTGACCAGGAATCAAGCCCATGACTTTTTGGTTTACAGAACACTCCAACCAACTGATCTGCACCTGCCAGGGCAAAGAAAGAAGTCTTCATTTTTCCTTCCCATCCTGCCTTCTTCTTCCACTTCCTGAGCTGCATGATAGAATGGATTT
Organism: Micronycteris hirsuta; assembly: GCA_004026765.1. NCBI lineage: Eukaryota > Metazoa > Chordata > Mammalia > Chiroptera > Phyllostomidae > Micronycteris > Micronycteris hirsuta. The sequence goes on along the minus strand of PVJI01008696.1, from coordinate 43,864 downwards.
TCTCTAATAAAACTATTTGAACAGGTAAGTAATTCACACACATACACACACACATAATTATCCTTAGTTTCAAAAAGTATTACTGATGTATCAGAATGAGGAGGCTTGATTTGAAAGATGAACAAGCGAGTATCCATTTTATTAACTTAGCTAATACATTCTGAGTTCCAAAGACAATTTTCAGAACTCTGGCACAAAGATGAGCAGAAGCAGGAAGAATGATACGAAAACAAATGACACATATGACATCAAAGAGACTGTTTTGATGTTTTGATGTTTCAAATATGAGAACACTAAGCAACTCGTCTTTGATTTGATTTATATGGCTTATGATTTATTGAGAAAGATGTTTAAATCATTAGTAACACTAAGGGAAAAGGTAAATAATCAGGAGCAAGTCAAATGTACATCTAATTAATTTTTCAGAAAGAAAAAGAGAAATAATAGGGCTCAGGCAATATTTAAAAAAAAATTGCTATAAAAGTGATGAAAGCCTCCAGTCCACAAATTAAAAATCCAATAAATTTCAGACAGGCAAAACGAAAAGAGAAGCATACTCACTCACATCGTATTGAAATTATGGAACACCAAAACCAGGTAAGAAAGACTAAAAAGCAGCAAGAGAGAAAAGGCCTTTAAGAAAGTGCAAATTGGACTGCCAGCTAAATCTCAAAAAAGAAGAACAGAAGTGTTTAGACAGCATAATGGCATTTTCAGTGTTAAAGAAAATAATTGTCAATGTACTATACCCAGCAAAAAATACCTTTAAATACCAAGGACAAAATAAAAATATTTCCTGACTAGTAAACTAATAAATTCACCTTCAGTAGACTTTTACCAAGAAAATTCTATCAGGGATTCTTCAGGCAGGTGGACGTTTATATAAAAAAGAAGGTCTGAGAAGCAAAAAGTAAAAATAAAAGTAAAGAGCGGGGGGGGACCCACTCATTCATAATAATGAGTCTTAATTTTCCAGGAAAATATTTAAGTTCTAAAGTCGTATGCATAAAATAATATATCCTCAAAATACATAAAGCAAAAGTTGACAGAATTACAAAGAAAAACTTTAAAAGCCTACAGTCATGAGAGAGGGTTTTAACACACCTCTCCCTATAACTGGTCGATCAACAATGGTAGCTTTCAAACATGCTCATAAATTCCTCCAATTGCAGTATGCATGGCCCTTTGCCTTGTGACTCTGTCACTTTTCCCATGAAATGTGAAGTTTTTGTCTATACCTTTTTTTGTAACTGTAATTTGCTTTGTACTTTGCTTTGGCCAAGGATTCATCAGCAAACATGATGCAGGTGCATGCGCAGTAGGGCTTGCTCTCTTGCCGGTCTTGGGAACCACACCATCATCACCGAGTGAACAAGCCTAGACCCTCCTGCTACGTGAAGAATGCCCTTGGGCCCAGTTATCTCCATCAACTGTCCAGACGGCCCACCCGTGCACTGGCCAGTTACATGGCCACTGTGTAACCCCTGTGGAGCAGCTGACCAGGAATGTGTCAGTAAGACCAGATGGTACTTCTTAGGGCAGAGCTAGCCATTGTAGCTGACCTCAGCCCAAACAGTTGGCCTAAAAAGTTCTGAGCAAACAATTACCATGTTAAACCAATAAGTTTTGGAGTACTTTGCTTTGCAGTGAATGCTAACTGATATGATTTCCATTATAGAAACAAAGTAAAAATTAAATAATATTTGCTTATAGATACACAATCCAGAGTTGATTAAAAAACAATTTAGAAAAGCAAGATAATAATTAACACAAAAAAGTTGTCCAGAGTGAATGTAGAATTGGAAAAGGGCATATAGAAAATTTCTAAAATATCTGTGATATTTTATTTTTGACTTGGGTAGTAGGTACACATTATTTGGCTTTTTTTATTATAATCTTCTAAAAGGTACATATGTTTAAATACCCTTATAGAAGTATATTTCACATTTAAGAAAGTAAGAATACATTTTTTAAAAAAGCACTAACATCAAAATCAATACTGCATATTCAGGAGAAACCACAAGGAATAAACAGCGTAGAAAGAAAAGGCCTCAGAAATGGCTGAAAATTGATGTTCAATCTCCCAGTACAGAAATAAAGCCAAGGATATCTGACTGAGCAGAAACAGTTGGTATCTGGAAGTACATAAAAAGAATTACCCTTGTCTCTAAAATATTTCTGAATAGCTCTATTTGGGGAGTTAAGCAACTACAGAAGCTCATGATATTGCCTAAAGAGTCTAGGCAAGTAAAAGACAGAATATTCTAGGGGACCACAGTGTGAACTCCAGGAAGGCTAACATGGAAAATATAAGGAAGCTAAAATGGAAAGACTCCCTTGACATTTATCTATTTTGTGTATGAGCTGGGAAAAGAAATGATTGATTACCAGTTGGAACTTTGAGCTCAAATCTCAGTTCAGGACCCTAATAAACTAGATTGATCCATCAGAAGAATTATTTTTGCTGAGGCTGACATCAGCCCAGGGACCTAAAACCATGGCAGAAAAATATAGGGTTTTTTCCCCCTTACACCCCTAAGCTCACAACTGCCTCTAGAGCTTCTGGTGAGAAAAGCTCAGTTTAGAGCCCACACACCAGCAAGGAGAGAACGGTTTGCAGAAAGAGCTGTCAGCCCGAGGCTGGGAAACCTACTCAATGCCTGGCTTACCACACTCACACAAAGCATCAGAAGAGTCATAGGACCCAAAGAAGAAGCCGAGTAAAAGGAGATGGTTGGGGTTTCTCTGAAAAGGGGCTAGCCCTGGCCAGCCTCACACTCCAGACACATTAGGCTGTGAGCTATGGGAGAGATGAAGGACACGGAGGCAGGGGATCCACCCACCCCATCGGGAACCTGTGCACCTGAGAATACTGACCAAATTTTAATGCTATCCACAAGAAAGGATGAAGGTGGTAATCATGGGCGGTGGAGCTCACGCCACAGGGAACCTAGAGGGTAGACCGGTAATCCATCTCCATGTGCCCGGGAAAGTTGGATTGACACCATTCTCCAGGCATCATCATTAATAGCACGCCATCTCCCTCAGAAAAGTGTCTCTGTGTTGACAATAAACTATGTAGTCATCCTACTTTTAAGGAAAGTCTTGGAGGCAAGTTCACAGCAGTGAGGCTGAAAACAAGCCCGGGTCTGTCATCTTTGATCTTCACCCTCTTTTGACAAGAACCTCTCCTCCAGGACATCATCATATCCTACCCCTGGCTCCTCCATAGGCACTTCTCATGTTTCTCCTTTCTCCCTGTTTCTCCAATAGTAGAATCACACCATCACTATCTGCGTTCCAAATGAATGGAAATCTCTTTGGGTGCGATAATCATTGACTCATAGGAATCCCAAATTGTGGGATGCAATTTGGTGGCCATGCTTATCCCTCTCTGATCCCAAGACAGGGGTAAGGAGGGGGCTGTGGGTAAAACGAAATCTGAAAACTCCCACCCTGCATCTGTCTTGATTCTCATCGTTGTCCCTTCTTTAGTCATAGAATACCTGCTCCAATACCAATAGATGCTATTTCTATGTTACTTTTATTTTTTTATTGTTGTTCAAGTACAGTTGTCTCCCTCCACTCCCCCCCCACCACCAATTCTCCCTGTCCCATCCCCCCCAGCTCACACCCCCGATCCTACCCCCTTTGACTTTGTCCATGAGTCCTTTATACATGTTCCTTGACCCTTCCCCTATTTCCCCCATTATCCCCTCTTCCCTCTCCTCTTCTGGTTACTGTCAGTTTGCTTTTTTCTTTCAATGTCTCTGATTATAAACATTTGCATTTTCCTCAGTGGAATATACTAAAGTACATGTAACATCCAGTGACTTCCATTTCATCTGCTCATGTTTCCTTTCATTTCTCCATGTGTGCTAGGTGTTTCCAGCAGCGAGATGTTCTGTCTTTTCTTTCCTAATGTAGAGATCATCAGATTCTCTATGTACAAAATTTACATGCTTACTAATGAAGATGACTGACAGGTTGCGTTGTCATTGCGTAGAACTGAAAATATCTAAAATGCATTAAAATAACCTCCTTAGTCCCAGTTTTCCTTCCTTAATTTCCATTCTTATGTGATTTTAGCACTAGGATTCTAAAAACTCCTGTTTGTGTTTTTTGAAAAAAGGTGAGAACTCTACCATCTGTCTCTACAATGATCAAAATTTTTTCCCTAAAATATAGTAAGGAACTCTCATTTTCTAAGATAAAATTTTAGTCTTTTTTATTTTTATTGTATTTTTTCCATTACAATTTACCCCTTTATACCTTCTTCAACCTCCACCTACCCTGCTAGTTGACATTTCATAATTCAAGCAGAAGCCAATTTATTTGGGAGAGATGTTCTAGGAGAGAAACAAACATCAGGTCATGAGTTAGACATGAGCTACTGATTCATTCAATAAACATTTTTGGAGTGAATACAACAAACCATTAATAGATTGTGAGCTCAGTTTTATAGCTGTCAAAGGAAGTAAAACCAATGATATTGGAATACCCCATCACTCCCTGCTACTCATGTCTCCTCCCTAAAAGGATTTCGGATTAGCAATCCTATACCCAAGGAGCAGTACCAGATCAAAGTCAAAATATCAAGGTATTGATCATTCAGTGTTCTTTAGACAAAAGTCCAATGTTCTTTAGACTTGACTCTAACACTGAGACCTAACAAAGACATTTCATTTTTCACTCCCACCCCTGTTCCTAATATAAACAGATGGACTATATCCCCTCCCAACCCACTATTAATAGAAAAAGAACAATCAGAAAAGAAGAAAGCATTCTGGGAAATTAAAAGAACAATAGCTAAAATAAGTAACCGAATAGCATAGGTAGAAGATAAAGCCAAGAAATCTCACAGAATGGAATAAGAGGTCTCAAAATGAACAAAAGCAGAAGAGATACAAGAATCAGAAGATAAATTCAAGAGGTCCAACATTCTATTCGTGGAAGTTCCCAAAGAGAGAAAACAAAAAAAGATTGGGGAGGAAATTATCAAGGAAAGACTACCAGAAGTTGTCACTTAATTGAATACAGAAGTCTCCAGAGTGAAAGGACCCACCAGCCATCTAGCTCATCATTTTGAAATGTGAAATAATGAAATCATAAAAGCTTCCAGAGAGGAAAAAATAAACCACATGCAAAGGATTAGAGAAAAAAAATGACATTGAACCAGTTGTCAACATTTGAAATTAGAAAGTGATGGAACAAGTCCTTCAAATATATGAAGAAAAATTATTTTAAACCTTAATTTCTACCCCAAATCAAATGTTGAATTAGATGTGCGGGTAGAATAAACATACTTTTACACATGCAATACCCCATAAATTTGTTTCACATGTACTTTTCTTAAAACCACTGAAGCTGGGCCTCTCCTGAAATAGGCAAAAAAGAAAGAGACACAGGATAGAGAAAGTAAGGAATCCAACAAAGTCACTCCAAAATAAACCCCAGGTCGCTAATCATGAATCAGGCTAGAGAATACCACCCAAACCGAAGCTCTAGCAGGGGCATCTTCATGCAGAAAAAAGCATCTGATGAATGATCTCGTTCATTTCAAATATGTAAAATTGTATTTAGACACCACAGAAGGTTATGAAAATATTTAGCAACAGGTACAAGGAAAACTCAAACAAATGAAAGTAACTCCGGGGGGAAAAAAACATATTTGTTCAAGAAAAGAAATGAAATTATGCAACGCTATTTGGCTCAGCAGTATACAACATTTGTATAGTCATAAAAATTCAAATTCTGAATCTTAATTACCCCAAGTTGTAAGGTAACAATGTTGGAAAGAAGGAGTGTGAGGACTCAGAGAATATGCAGAAAGTGGGGAGGCTGGGCAGCAAGTCTATATAAGGCAACCAAACCCTGATCATACTTAGTCAAAGTTATAAGACAGTGCCTAAAGCTGATGAATCCAGAGATAGTTTCAACAATATTTAGAAATATCAAGATAAACACAAAAAGAAATTACTGAAACCATAAATAATTTACCTTTGGAGAGTAGACAAGAGGTGAGGAACTAAGGGGAGGGGTTACTATTTTTCATAAGCCCTAGAGCACTCTCACGGTGTTTGATTTTTTTTTACTTTCTTGGAATAAATTTTAAATTAATTTTAGAAGAATATAATCCCAGAGCTGGAGATACCACAGCCTTGCAACTCTAAGCCACTGGAAAAGATCTTAAAGAGCAACAAGACATTTCACATACAAAAACGAGCAGATTCAAATATGGACTTAATCCACCCCGCACCCTCCCGCGCTCCAATTTCTACTTCTGACCCAGCCCCGCCCCCGGCCTTGGTAACCCTGTAGGAACCACATGAGGCTTGGCCTCCTGCAAACCCTTCACAGACCCCCTGCTTGCCCGGGCTGTCACACTGAGCTATGAACTGACCCTGGTGCACAGGCACACGCCCCCACCTCCACAGCCCGCGGTTTCCAACATCACTGGGAGACACTGAATGCTACAGAACGTGACCGTGTAAAGCCAAAGTCAAATCTGCGTGGCCAACAAGAATACCTGGCCTAAGGCCGAAAAGGGGGAGATAGTCTTCCCAAAAGTCCAGCAAGATGCCCAGCAGCATATTTTTCCTTTAGAGCTTTTTAGGAATCACTAAATTTTGCATGCCAGATCCTTCATCATCATCACTTAAAGGCTCCTCCTGGGGTCTTTACTGAGGATCTGGTCCCGAGGCACCTATCTCAATAAAGTCTCAAATCGTATTAAATTACATGCAAGGAAGAATATTCTGATCTATGCAACCAAAGGTGATTTAGTTTATCATATTCTTAGATATTTTTGTCTTATTTAAATTAAAATATTCTGCAAAGAAGGGACAGAATGTGGAAAGGCAGAAAAAGGAAGGGAGGTGATGACCAGTTTAAAGATCTGAGAGCAATTGGGGTTGTCTAGAGAGCATGAGGCTCACTGCTGGGAGAGAAAAGATGGAGGGCAGGAGCCCCAGCTGGGTGGCTCAGTTGGCTGGAGCGTTGCCCCCATAGGCCAGAAGGTTGTAGGTTCAGTCCTCAGTCAGGGCACACACCTAGGTTGCGGGTTCAGACCCCGGATGGGACATGTACAGGAGGCAACTGATTGATGTTTCTCTCTCTCTAAAATCAGTGAACCTATCCTTGGGCAAGGATTTAAAAAAAGAAAAAGATTTAGGGGCCTGAAAAGTCATTGTAGGTCATGCTATGAATTGGGGCTTTATCCTGCTGGGCACAGGGAGTCCAGTTGCTAAGAAAATCAGAATTGTGTCATAGAAAGATTACCCTAGCATCGGTGTGAAAGGCAAACTGTAGCCTGGGAGAGGAGAGGGCACTGAGGCTGCAAGAAGGGAGCTGAATTAGGAGATCACACGGGGGACAGAGAGCAAGTTCGAAGACCATGACAGTGGGCAGAGATGACAGAGGGAAGTCAGCTTATAGTCTCACCCCCTCCACTGCTACCTGCTAGAGAAGCCAGGATTGTCTCTTGACTGGGTGGATGCTCATAAAGTCTCCCAACTGGCCTCCTCATTTCCCTCCTTGCTTCCCTTTCAGACCAATCTCCCTCCGCACCCAGAGTGATTCTGTTAAAACTTAGACCTGATGAGATGATCTGGTTCAAAACCTTTCAAAGGCCTCCAAGCGTGCTGTGAACACAAACCGAAGTCCTTTCAGTGGCCCGCAAGGCCACGCAGCCTTGTCCCCTGTCACCTCTCTGACCTCTTCTCCTACTCCTCACCCCCAAACACACACGGCACAGTCCTATGAGATATTTCTCTAGTTGTTCCTTTTTCTGGAATGCTCTTCCCCCCCAATTTTTTTCTCTCACCCCCATCAAATCTTTACTCAAATGCTACCTTCTTTCCTGAGTATCCTATAGAGAAATGCAATTCCCAACACTCCCTATTCCCTTTCCTTGTTTAAATTTATTTATGGTTCTTATTATCCACTAATATGCTGCTTAACATATTACTCATTTCTTTGTTCCTCATCTACGCCCCACCCTTCAATCCGAGACTGTGAGTCCATATGTGTAGTGATTTTTATCTGGAATATCTTCAGTGTCTAGAACGGTGCCTGGTACACAGCAGGTGCTCAATAGATATTTAGTAAAGGAGTAAATCCCTAGGAAGTAAAATCAACAGGACTTGGTAGATTAAACGTAAGGGTTAGGAAAAGAGTCTAGCATGCCTTTCAGTTTTCCAGCTTGCATGACTGGGGAGACGGTGATACCGTGTATTTGGTGAGAGGAACCAGTGGGAAATGTGATTAGTTCTATTTTGACATATTGGCTTGGAGCTACAAGTGGACCATTTCTGCCCATTACCGATTGCTGTCTCTAAGCTCCCAAAGCCACCCTTGTTTTTCTTTGGCACGGGACTCTATAGACAGTTCTCTTTTGCCAACTGGCTCGTTGTTAGGCTTTGCCAAGAGAGAGCACGGCAGGGTGTCTGTGAAGCCGCAGCAGTAGGAGGCAGAGCCCCAGGTAGAAGGCCCAGTGACGCTGACCTCAAAAACCCCTCAGACCAGCTCCAGCCCCATGCCCTCTGGCCACGTTTTCCACCCTGCAGTCCACAGCCCTCTGCAGCCACACCCTGTCCAAAAAGGTCTGGACTTCAGCCCTAGGACAAGTGAGGAGAAGAGAGGAGCTCTCCAAAACTCTTAATTTCTTACTTTTTCACTCTTCCATAGCCACAGAGGTAGCAGTTGCTTTCTGCAATGACTAATTTTGTAACTTGAGAGCCCTCTACTGCCCCTTTCAGTAGTTAATCACCTTTGACTAGTTAACAATTCTTTACAGTAAACATTCTCCATTTAAATTACTAGCGTGTTGTCTATCTCCTAATTGGAGACGCAGCTTTGAGGCGAGGTTTAAACAAGAGATTCATATTTAGAAGCCTCTGGAATATTGTTGGTATTTAAACCAAAGGGTAGATGATTAATCACAGAGAGTATAAATAGTAAAAAAAACATTAGAGGCCAAGAGGGGAGCCCCAGGACACCATCATGGAGGGGAGCCATCAAGAAAAGAGCAAAACCAGAAATTGAAGGAGTGGGGGCAGTTGGGGACAGTCAAGTGGGAAATTAAGAAGCTGAGAAGGATTTGTCTTGGAGGTAAAAATAAAATCGGGAGAAGCCAGGGCCAGAGAGAATTTCGAGGAGAGTTTGATCAATAATGCAAATGTTCCAGGAAACTCAATTAAGTTAACTGGAAACTTAAAATGAAGTTAGGAGTAATCTTTTCAAGGGCAATTTTAGTACAGTGGTTTGAGAAGTCAATAAGAAGAGAGGAAGTAGGCATGAAAAATGCAAACCACTCTTTAGCTAAACTTGAGAGATTAGGCTGCTAGAGAGGTAGCTGCCGGCACAGTGGCTCCATAAAATCATCAGTGTCACACAGCTCTCCCCGTGGTCTGCTCCCCTGCCCGCCCCCCCCCCCCCACATGTTGCTTTGGAAGTCATGGTTATAACACGGCTGCAGCCCTGAAGTTTCACATTCATGTTCCAGGGAGGAAGGGGAAAAAGAGGAAGAAGAGCACCCAAAGACTTCAGTTGGAGCTTAGTTAGAAAAAATTGTATCACTTGGCCGTCTAGCTATAAGAGACGCTGGAAAACCAAGTTTTTAATCTTTGTATTACTTGGATAGCAGGGTCAGGCAAGAGAAAAGGGAGTTGAAAATGGAGCTCGAGATAGCTAACTTCAAGGGTCTAGCAGGGATCCAACTAAGCAAAAGAGCTTCAAAAGAGGGAAGAGGCTAGCTCCGTTAGTCTTGGAAAGGAAAGCCATGGGGATTGACCTCTGAGGAGCAAAGAAGACAAAGCTGAGATTGGGGGCTTCGATTCATAGCAGCACTTATTCTCAACTCGGGGCCAACTTTCACAGAGAACGACAGAAATAAGGTGGAAAAGTTTGTAGAGAGGGTGTGACAAAGTCAAGTGTGGGAAGTGAATCACAAATATGTGCAAAACTGTGTTATGATGGACCACTGGCTCTTTCTAGGGAAGGAAGGGAAGCCAGAGTGGACAGGTGGTTTGGGAGTGAGAGGAGGGGTAGAGAAACTGGAGAATCTAATGAGGTTAAAGGCCTTATAAGCACAGTAGGGGACAGAAACACCTGGAAAGGTAAGAGGGTCTGGACAGAAATGGGAATTTGAGATGTCAGGGGTAAGGCAGCTCTGAATGATGACAGAGGGATCGATGTCCAATGTCAATGACAGCCTGGCATCAAGTCAGGGAACTGTGAGGACACATATTGGAAGGGCCACCTGCCTGAGCACTGCCCAGCATGATGCGAGAACGAGGATACTCGGGTGAAGAACCAAATCCATGGATATTTTAGGGGTACGTGGCCAGGAGATGAACGGATGAGTCGGGAGCGATGACATCAGACGGTGTCTCGTGAGGGAGACTTTAGCCGATGGAAAAGCTTACTAAGCTTGTGGCAGGCCAACAATGACATGTAGCTAACACCCTCAGCCCTAGTGTAAAGAAAAATGTTTGAGCATTTGTACAAAAACCTCTATCGTAGTCCATTGACTTCTATTTTGTGCTTTCAATCATCGATACGCGACCTGGACAAATATAAAATCGATCCTCAATCTCTCAATCCTTTCTCCAATCCACTTGAGTAGCTGCTACATCGGAGGCACTGCATACAGCAGAACAAGACTCCAGAAGAAAGACTGGAGTCTTTTCAGAGGCCTGGGTTCTAGAACTGACCTGCTATTAACAAGGCATATTTCCATTTTGGGGGTGGGGCCCAGTTTATGTTTACAGTAAATTGAGCTTGTTTAGGTTAAATTATCTCTCGGATCCTTTTGCTGTAACAGTCTCTTCAGATGCTTGTATCTATTCATGGGCTCAATTTTGGTCTCTTCACTGCTCATTTCAATCATCATTAGAAGGTGAACAATAAAAATAGAAAAGTATGAGACGTCAAGAGTGAATTTTGTTTTAATTTACCAGCTCTTGGTGATAACACTGGCTAAACTTGGTTGTTTTGCATTAGACCATCTCAAAAACTTTGGGGGTCAGTAGAAAACACAGATTGCTCTCTAAGCTTCAGTTCGCTGTTCCACATCTAATATTCTTAATAGCTTTCCAGTTACTGCATTTACCATTCAGCATAGTTACTACAGAGGTGACATAGCAGATACTTTAAAAATCCCGTGGACAAGTGGGAGTTGTTCATATCTGTTGTTTAAATTAGTAAAACATTCTTTTCCGTATGAATTTTATGGCGAAGTATACAAAATGGTTTCAATTATAATTCCATGTTCGCATGTTCATAACTTGATGAAAAAAAATTCTTTGGGGCTAAAACTTTCCATTGCATGTTCTATCTCCACCCAAATATAGTTATTTTTTTCTCCTGTGGAAAATTTGAGGGACTCGTATGATCACTTATGAATGTGGAAAAAATGCATTCTTTCAAATGTTTAATTAAATAAAAGGAGCAACGATTACAAAATCTTTAATATAAACCTCCCATACATATGTATAAAAAATATAAATATAGCCAGCCTCAGAAAAGAGAGCAAGTTTTTTGTCCACTTAGAGAAAATCCTAATTCTGAATGCTTGCTAATTTGAAGTTTAGAAAAGTCTGCATTACACAAGCACAATAATAATTTTCATGTTAAATGTGATACAGTCAATATGCTTTTATGATATTACTTTATTAATTTTTGCTAAATGATTCATGATGGGTCAAGCAATAGAACTGGGAGTACAGATTGTTTTTTGAATGTTCAATGCTGTACACATAGTATGTGCTCAATAAAAGCTTATCAAATAAAATGTGTGAAATATGCCAAATAATTCTTAGTGCTTCAAGTTGGTTCAGAAATAACTTAGAATAAACAAAATTGCTCATCAATTTTCTAATACTTTATAATAATAACATTACAGTATTATAATAGCTACTGCTATTTGACCTCTTACTGGGTCAGGCATTCTGCTAAGCCCTTTGCATAAATTATCATCACAGTAATCTTATGAAGTAGGCATTATTTTCATTTTATAAATGAGGAAAATGAGGGCCAGTGAGTCACACAGCTAGCAAGGGTCAAGACTAAGATTTAGATCAGAGTCTGGCCGACTGTAGAGCTGCCCCTCTCCCCCACAGTACAGAGATCCACAGTCCCTCATGCGCAAGTTGGATACCCAGGGGCCCTGAAAACTCAGTCATTCCTCTTCAGTCAGCGTATATTCTTCCGGTAGCTAAATCTGACCTACATTGACATGAGGCTGCTTACATTTTTAGCTCACTTAATGTAATATTTATACTTTTCATTGCAAACGTATGAATGCATTTGACTACAAGTTGCTCTCTGAGACCTCATTGGGGTCACTATGTGATGTATAGTACTATATGCAAAGTATTACTTCCCTACAATTTGAAATGTTCCAAATTCCAAAAAAACAAAACAAAACCTGGCTGCAAGAATTTCAGAGAAAAGATTGTAGAACTGTATATGCAAATGTTAATCTTTTAAAAATATTTCAGAAGTCACTGGAGCAAACTTGGGAAGACAAATATTGAAAAGAAAATAAAAAGGATTGGACAAAATCTATGTTGACCTTTGTAATCTAGCTAGAAATGTATTTTTTAAAACAAAAAGAACTTTTATGAAATTTTTGATTTTCACTTATCTCTTTCTTATAAAACTCAATCCATGAAAGCAAAAAAATAGATTTTTTAAAAAATGTTCTGGTAGTTGGGACTGCAATTAACTGTCAAAACTTTGCAAATGTTTTATTTGTGAACTTTTGAAAAGTGAAAATTTATCTTTTCACAAAATTCAGAGGAGACAGAACAAGTGATTATGGCCTTCCTTTGGTGTGAAAGTGACATGCCGATTTTACTCAAGCCAAGAAGTGTTTAGTGTTTTGAATTAACCAATAAAACAAAAAAAAATGCTAAAAATAAATATGGAGCTACAACACATTAAAACAATTATTCAAGTGTTATTCCTAGTAAACAGACTTAGATGATATTATTGTCTTTCTACTTTTTCTTTCCAAAAAGCGCTAACACAGGAAAAGTAAACAGTGCAATCTTGTGGCTTCAAATGTCACTTCCATGCAAATTGGTCAGTGCTATTAAGCTGCTCCTCTGTATGTAGCACATTCATTTGTCACAAATCGATGCTGGCGTTACCACTGGGCTTCTGTGAACTTAAGTGAACTGATTCTTTTTTTAAAATTTTATTATGACTGTTTAAATATATACCATGTAGAGAGAATAGCACAGTAAACAACTATATATGCATCACCCAGATGCAGTGATTGTCAGCATTTTGCCATACTTGCTTTATTTATCCCAGTGTGCTCGTTTGCTCGCTCTCTCTCACTTTTTGCTGCTGTTTTCTCCTCATGAATTGTTTAAAAGCAAATCCAAGGTATGATGAGATTTCACTTGAAAATGCTTCAGTGTAAATTTCTAAAGAATAAGGACATTTTCTTACATAGCAACATACATTAAAATGCTTAACAAAACTATCACCCTTCAATTTTATCTAATACCTAGTCCATATTGTGATTTTAGCCATTATCCCAATAACGTATTAACAGTTTTCCTGGCTTTTTCAAACCAGTGACTTGCTAATGACCATTTCGTTAATGATTTGCAATCATCTGTTCTGCATGAACATATGAAATATAATCCTTGTCACATGAAACCTAAGACAGTCTACATCTTGGTTAAGTAAGTGGTCATCAAAGCTGGAAAACTGGGTTCAAATCCCAGCTTGTCCAAGTACACACTGTGATCTTGAACAGCTTATGCAACTCCTATATGCCTCAGTTTCCCACTCTGTAAAATGGGGGCATTCACAGCACCAACTTCACAGGTCCGTTGTGACAAGTGAATGAATTACTGCATCTAAAGCACTTACAACAATGCCCAGCACACAGGAAGCACTGAACGAACCGCGTTTATATTCTACGCTGTGCTTACCTTCTGACTTTCTGCAATTTGCTCAGTATCTGTAGCACCTCGAACCTACGTGTTTCCGTACTTAAGGAGAAGTAGCTATAAGGTAGGCTTGAAAACAGAGGCAGAGATTTCTGTACCAAACATGAAATTACACTTAGCAGATCCAGCCCCCTAACATCAACCAGAGCTTAACGGAGATCCTCATCCAAGTGTAAATCTCGATACATAGTTTATAAGTATAAACATACACTGGATACAAATACCATAAAACATACGTTTATATATGTGCACATATATTTGAATATAGACTTACATTTCTACAGTACCTTGTAATCCTAAGAAGTTTTTCACATGTCGCATCCGAGGCTGTTCGCAACCCTGTGAAGAGGATTTTGTCCCATTTCACAGTTAAGGAAGTCCTGGAGCAGAGACTTGCTGGAGGGCCCAGAGAAAACCGTTCTGACCAGCATCCTTACCAGAGCCCAAAGTGAATTAGCCACATCTCAATTAGCAATGTAGAATGATACATTTTCTTGTTTCTTCTAGTTTGAAACTGATTTTGAGGCTCGGGGAGAACCCACTTTGTGTCTGCATGTTAGAATTTCTCTTCTTTTTCCGTTTTCTTGAGATATAATTGAGATAAGTTTTGAGGTGGACAGCATACTGACTAGTGTAGGTGAAATGATTACCACACTAAGTTTAGTTAACGGACGTCATCTCATACAGAGAGAGATCAAGGTTTTTGTCATGCGACCTCCTAAGATCTACTCTCTTCACTTTCACATATACCATACAGCAGTATGTGCATTCCATCCCCAGTATTTATGAATTTTGTAACTGCACGTTTGTCCCTTTCGACTACCTTCATCCAGCTCCCCCTCCCTGAACCCACTGCCCCTGGTAACCGCAAACCAGATCTCCTTCTCTGTAAATTTGTTTTTTTTTGGGGGGGGAGGGGTGTTTTCTTTAGATTCCACATATAAGTCAGATCATCCAGTATTTGCTTAGAGTTTCTTTCGAACTGTTGGTAAAAAAAAAAAAGAAAGAAAGATTTTAAAAAGTTAGACTATTACAACTCTTTAGAAAACCTTTCTTAATTTAGACAGATTTTGCTTCTCCAAATTCTGTCTCAGAAGCAGATTTTAAAAGAAGCTGTTGCTGAAGCAATTGTGGCATTGGTGATAGTTTACACAAGGCTGGGTAAGGCAGCGAACGCCAGGGAAGAAGCAAAAATAACCACAGTTGGTGTGCGAGTCTCAGTTCCTGCGAGAGAAAGATGACAGAGAGAGCAGGGACTGGGGAAGCAAATGAAATTCTACCCCGATGATTAGTGAGGGGCCCCATGTCACCTGCACTAGAGGAGGGGCCCAGTGGAGAAAAGCTGCCCACAGGGACTTGCCCTGAATCTACTTGCCCTGAATCTACTACTACACTC
The DNA here is from genome assembly GCA_004026765.1 of Micronycteris hirsuta. Classification (NCBI taxonomy): domain Eukaryota; kingdom Metazoa; phylum Chordata; class Mammalia; order Chiroptera; family Phyllostomidae; genus Micronycteris; species Micronycteris hirsuta. Next base: position 28,495 of record PVJI01008696.1, on the reverse strand, counting down.
CCCTGCAGTGGGCTTTTGACTGTTAGTTAATACAAGAAAGGCATATGCCCCCAAAATAATAGTGAAGTTGTACTTTTTATAATTTTATAATTTCGGTGACTCGGTAGAGGTTCATGTAATACATACTGTTACAGAATGACAAGAAATATATATAATTAGGATAACTTGCTTTTTATACTATGCCGTTTCCCATACCAAAGTTATCCTTAGAAGAATCTTTTTGTATTGTGTAAATCCTTTAAATAATACCTTCTCTAGTTGCTTCTTTATAAAAAATATTCCCAGCTGGAAAGTCTAAAAAAGAGTTGTAGAAACTGGTAAAATATTTATGATATTAATATATATTAAATATTAAACAAAATTGTTTTTCATTCTTTTCTTGAGGATAAGGTAGTTCAAGACACAGTAAATGACAGCGGAGGATAATAATGTATGTAACAGCAAAAACTCTGATGGTGGCATATATTTTTTTAATAGAAGGAAATATACAGAGGAAAAGGATTGAGAAAGGAAGCAATTAAAACTTCAGCCAAAAGGAGGAGGATAGAAATAGATGTAAGATTTTTAAAAGAAAGTACAGTAAATGCTACTTTCATGATTGTTCAATAAGCATTTATTTGTTAAAAATTCCAAAGTACTCCATAAACCATAGAACCAAAAAAAATACTTGCCCAGGAAAATAAATCAAAGACCTCAGAATGCTGATGGGTAGAAACTAATTACCTTGACTGTACTCATTCCTTAAATAGGAATAACTGGGGAGTGGATGTTTGTTCTCAACCTCTCAATGCATTGTAGTTCCTGCTGTGACTTCGTGGTGCTTTGCATTTTAGCTTTAATCATGCTGCTCCAGTCTGAATGTGTGTATACTCCCCAAAAGGCCTATGTTGAAGTCCTAACGCCCAATGTGGTGGGATTAGGAGGCAGGGCCTTGGGGGTGGGGGTGCTTAGGTCAATTTAAGTCAAGACGGCAAATTAGTATTCTTATGATGGCGGGGTAGTAAAGGGTAAAGGGGGCCAAATATATGGGAGCAGAGGAATATCTGACTTTGGGTGGCTGGCACACAATGCAATGTATAGATGGTATATCAGAATTGTATACTCAAAATGTATATAATTTTAGCCCTGGCTGCTGTAGCTCAGTGGATTGAGTGCGGGCTGGGAACCAAAGGGTCGCCAGTTCGATTCCCAGTCAGGGCACATGCCTGGGTTGCGGGCCAGGTCCCCAGTGAGGGCCATGGGAGAGGCAACCATACATTGCTGTTTCTCTCCCTCTCTGTCTCCCTCCCTTCTCCCTCTCTAAAAATAAATAAAATCTTTAAAAAAATAAATAAAGTAAAAATACAAGCATGCATACATAATTTATAGTAAAAAAAATCTATATAATTTTATTAACAAATACCACCCCAATAAATTTAATATAAGTAAATAAATAAATCCATAAATAAATAAATAAGTGTTTAAAAATTAGATTGACAAATTTTCTTAGGAAATTTCAAAAGAAAAGACGGAGACCCCACAGAGCTCCCTACCCCTTCCACCCTGTGAGAACACAATGAGAAGTCTGACTCAGAAGAGGGCTCTCCCCAGATTGTACTGAGACCCTAACCTCAGTCTTCCAGACTCCAGAACTGGGGGAAATAAATTCCTGCTCTTTCTAAGATACCCAGTCTTGCTATTTTGTTATAGCAGCTGGAATGCATGGAGACACCTGCTCTGTTGAAACAACCTGCTCACATCCTGCCATCTCCCCTAGATTATACCCTCCTTCAAAGTGGGAATTACATCTCGTTTATTTCTGCATCCCTTTTCCCCTAGCAGAGCTTCCACACCCTCTTCCCCACACAGAGAGGGCTCCAGATGGAAGAGTCCCAAATGCAACTTCCTATCAAGCCCCCCCCGCCGTCCTTACCCGCTTTCCTGTTCTCCCTCTTTCAGTTAACGGTGCCCCGCTCCAGAGTTCTCAACAACACAGCAAAGGTGGCCATCTTGATTTTGCCCTTTCTTTCAAATATACATCAAATTATTCAACAACAATGAAAAAAATCAATTGTCACTTTTAAAAAGTCTTTCAAATCTGCTCTCCTTTTCCATTCTCCCTGCTATGCTCTAATTTTGGTTCTCATCATTTCTCATTCAAAGGATTTTAACAGCCTCATAACTAGCTTCTAAGCCACATTTTCCCCTACCCAACTTCTATGTGTCTCTCACTTGAAAGATAAACCTGAAAAATTCAGATTAGGTTGTTAAATAAATAAATAATAAAGTTCAGAGGTTGCCCATCACCAATGAGAAAGCTCAGCCTTTTCTGCGAGACACAAGGGTGGTCCAAGATTGGGTCCCAGTGTCTTCCCTCAAGTTCATTACTCACCCCTCCTATTTTACCCACAACCCACCCTCCCCCAAGCTGAATTTCTTCCTCTCTCTCAGATAAGTAATACCTCCATTCCTTTACCCATGCTATTTCTTCTTCCTGAAAAGCATCCCTCTTTTATTCAAGGCAAACCTCTATTTATTCTTTAAGACTTTCTGTAATATCCTCTCCTCTGGGGAGGGAAAAAAAATGTTCTTAACCTCCAGACAGAGATTGCTTCACCAACTTGATGTGATCACAGCATATCAGTTATATGTATATTCAAGCATTATTCACACGGTATCATGCAGCATTACTTACTCATATAATGATCTCCCCACTAGATTCTGAGCTTCCTAGGGCCAGGACTACGCTACACCCACTGTACAACTGGCCCTCAGCACGTGTTCTATGAATGCCTGAGTGAAAGAATGAATCAGCTAATTCATGAATGAAAAAATGAATATAATATCAGAAAGAATGTTTAAATAATTTAACAGAAAAAATTCTCAAGCAGTTCTAAGCACCCATTACGTGAACACTAAACACAACCTGTGTAAATCAATAAAGCTTAGCTTTATCTTCACTATACCAATTTAAGAGTATTAAGGTCATGGCATTACTTAAAATTATTATTCTAATAGTTCTTTCTGATTCATGTAGGTTGTCCTTCCTCTTGAGTTCTGTGGGTTTTGTTTATTTGTTTAAGATATATCTTCCTCATGAGATTCTAAGATACATCAGAAAGAGACAAGAGCTCTTTCCTTCAACACGGTAAGTTGAATGTCTACGCATAGTGTCCGGCCTAAAGTAGGCTGTCAAAAGATATTTATGAAATGATTGAACACTCAATGTGTGACTATTATTATTAAGACAATTATTGCTGTTACATTTTCTATTTCACCACGCTGGGCCTTATCTTCTATAACAGGGTCAATAAACATTTACTTCAAGGGCCACATAGTAAATATTTTAGGTTCTGTGGACCCAGCACAAAATCAAGGCTATTATGTGGGCATTTATGTAAGCATTTAAAATTTAATAATATGAAAAGGAAAAAGAAAGTTAATAGGCATCAGAAAACAAGGGTTAGTCAGATTTGTAGTTTGCCAATTCCTGTTCTAGAAATGGCCCAATGAAAATATAAGGGCAACCTCAAATGTGAACCACACAAGTAATTTAAATTCTTTGTAGCAGCCAACCATATATTTAAAAGTAAAGACAAATAGGTCAAATTAATTTTAATCATTTATTTCATTTTATCGAAAATAACTAAAATGTGATCATTATAAAAATGAAATCAATATAAAAATTGTTAAGGAGATACATATTCTGTCTCTGAGGCACTATGTCTTTGAGTTCTGGCGTGTATGTGACACTTGCTGCCCCATCAGTTCAGAAGAGCCACACTTCAAGTGTATAGCAGGCAATTTGGACAGTGCAATCCAGAACTATAAAATGAAAAGTTTGAACTAAATAATATGTAAGCTTACCTTTGTTCTAAACACTATCAATTATGAAGCCAATCTCACTTTCTAATCCCTTACCAACACTCACTTATTCTCTCATTGATTTATGTGTATCTCTCTGAGACTGAGTTTTGTATGTGCTGGGCTCTCTATGAAGCTCCGGGAAAAGACAAAGAACTTCAGAGTGATCCTTATCTCCAGAAGTTTACTATCTAGTATGGGGAGAACAATTTCTAAAACTGTAAAGAATATAACACAATAAGAAAATAACAGAGATGGATGAAAGTGGGGTAGGGGGCAGGGTGTGTGTCCCTCACCAAGGAGGAAATAGCCAGTTCCCTGAGTACTTTAGAGATCATCGGAATGGCATTACGGGAGGGGTGACGCTTGACCTGAGTGTGCAGAGTGGGGATGCTTTCAGTTCCCGCAGGGAAGGCAGTGTGCCGAAAGGTAGAGAAGCGTGACCCAGTCTGGCCCCACCAGGGACCTGAAGGTCATTCTACCTGACTAGACTTCAAGATGCTAGGAAGGAAAGTCATAGCCAGAGACGCAATTAAGAACCCCAGCTTGAAAGAATTTATTAATAGTGATGCTAAGAAGTTGAGACTTTACCCTGTAGGTCATAGGGAGGCATCAAACGGTTGGAAGTAGGAGTTGGTATGATCAGCTTTGAATTTTGAAAAGGTCATTTGCCTGAAGTTTGAGGTCTGGATTAAAGGAGGAGACATCGGGGACATGGAGACATTGCAGTAACCTAGACAAGCAGTGATGAAAGGCCAAAGCAACACGGGAACAGAGAAGGACACGGATAGGAAAGAGCAAAGGTGACAAGTAGACATGCAACAAGAGAAGTAACTAGAGGAAAAGAGGCAAAGTCCCAGATTTCTAACCCAGATACCTGGAAAGGTAACTGGGATTCCATTTGTGACAGGCAAAACAGGAAGTTCTTCAGAAAGAGAACAACCTGACACTTCCAGAGAGACCGTCTTACGTGGAATGTTCCTCTATAGTAAGCCCGTCTTGGTCAAGTTCAGTGTAACGAGACTTGATCAGTTTGTCCTCTAATGAAAATCTCAGTGGAAGAAGTAGATACATTTTATGATGCCTTGTGTGAGTCCCCAGCCATCCATGGGAACAATCATACCAGTATATGGTTTGATGCTTATTTTCTGACCAGTCATCTTGAGTTCATGGTCTAATGTTCCTGAATCAACCACAGACTCCCTACAGAAAAATAATTTGCCTGAACTGCAAACTCCATGCTCCTTTCTGATGCTGCGGTGATGAAAATATATTGAGCTTCTTTTCATCTCAAGCAGTCATTACTTTTTATCTGGTCAATTCTGACCTTTACCTTCATGATTCATGGTCTTTCAATGCAGCCTCAAGCATTACACCCTCCCTTAGCTTTGCTCAAGGCAGGCAGGAAGGGGCAAGATTTCTTATCTTAACAGCTCTTTTTATTAAGGAGCAAAATCCTTCCCAGAAAGTCTCTCCACTCGGCAGTCTTCCCTTCGTGAGTCACCGGATGGAACTGGGTCACATGTCCACTCCTGGGTCACAAATCACAAGCAGCAAAGGCCAATAGGTTACCATGCCCTGACTTAGGCCAAGTATGGTCCATTCCATAGTGCTACTAAAATATTAATCCTTGTATTCATTTCCTATTGCTGCTGTAACAATTTACCATGAACTTAGTGTTTTAAAACAATACAAATGTATTATCTTACACTTTGGCATTCAAAAGTCCAAAACGGGTTTCACTGGGCTGAAATCAAGAACTCAGGGCTACATACCCTCTGGAGGTTCTAAGAAAGAGTCTGTTTTGTTACCTGTTCCAGCCTCTGGAAGCTGCCTGCACGCCTTGGCTTATGGTGCCACCCTCCGTCATCAAAGCCAGTAGCGTAGCATCTCCCTTTGTCACACTGACTTTCCCAAATCCAAGCCTCCTGCGTTTCTCTCATAACGACTCTTGTGAACACACTGGACCCACACAAATAATTCAGGGTGATCTCCCTACCACTAGATCCTTAATCACGTCTGCAAAATCCCTTTTGCCCTATAATACAACGTATTTCCAGTTTCCAAGAATTTGGATGTGGAGATCTTCCGGGGGTGTCATTATTCCGCCCACTACAGTCGGGCTTGTACAACCCCAGGGCAGCTGATGATTGCTACAACAATATTTAGTGCCCACCACGTGTCGAGCCCTGCACGGGGCACTTTACAACGTCACCCATTATCAGATTAATACCAACTCTGTGAGAGAAGCCACGTCCTGTGTTAACGATGAGGATAATGATACCCAGAAAGCCTATAGTTATGAAGCAAGGAACCAGCCTCAAGTCAAAGCCAGGTCTACCTGCATCCCTAACCTGTGCTACCCCGTGCCCTCTTTTACTTGTAAAAGTCTATTGGGAACCATCAAGTGAAGCATTTTGAATCCCCAAATTTATAGGATTTCTTCAAGTGCACACCTTGACAGAAGCAAATCAATGCCTGGATGGTATTTCTCTGAATTCCCATGAAAATGCAGAATGTAGATCTTTTTTAAAGGACGTGAATAACGATTTAATTTCAATTTACTCCTGAGGACTTAACCTCACAGAAATAATCAACTCCTACCCACCTATTTTCATTTCCTGCTTATGTCTTTAAAAGTTATTTTTTTAAAAAATTAGAAAATGAATGTTTTAAAATAATATTGGTAATATCTACTGGGTTTATTGTTTTATTTCCTTTTGTTTAAAAGTGCCAGAGTCATTTATCATTGAGCTTTGATCATTCTAATAGGTTGTCTCCCTGGGAAGACTTCCCCTATCTATTCAAAAGTAGACACATAATTAAAAAAATAAAAAATACATTTGTGGTAAATAAAATGCTAAAAATTAGTTTTTATAGTTTTGAAAATTGACAAAACAGATGCATGGATTTTAATACATATAATGATAAGTAGCTGCTAAAATTAAGGAACAAAGACCGTGTTCCTTTGTAGAAAGGCAGAGAGGTGACGAGTTAGAGACAATTTTCAATCTTTACACGTGATAAATTATTAATAAGACCAACCTTACAGCCAAATACAGAGGCTTGAACAATAGCCTTACATATTACAAGGAGATCTAGTCTAAAAAAGCTAAGAAATAAAGTAAAATCCCTAATTATACCTTGCCTGGTAGACCACCTTCAACACCACGATGCCAACTTACCCTTTGTTCTTTTTCCTCTTCCTTTAAAATTGAACACTGCAATCAGTTCAAGTCTGGTGAACGCCCAACTCATCACAAAAGCTTAACAATGAAGTGTTCTGGGGGACCACAATCCCCATCTCGACAGTTTCAACACGAGTGTCAACACTTTGGTTTTCCTCTTTTCCATTCATGTTTAAATATTGAGGGTGAAATGTAATAAAATATTTATTCGAATAATTACAGAAACAAACACGACAATACCGCTAACACTGAGCTACTGGCTGGCAGGCAATAGCGCTAACCAGTAAACATCCCGCCAAATCCAGTGTGAGACAGGCAGTGGGGGCATGTTATTGTATCATGTATGAAAAGGAATTGAACACCAAATCGAAGAGAATGAATGCCTATCGTCCTGTTCTTAAATGCGAAGTCCCCAGCATCCTTGCTGGTACCTACAGTGGTTCCCATGTGTGCGGTGAGGGAGGTGTGAGGTAGAGAATCTGTCTGTGTATCTTTCTCTCTGTGTCTGTCCTGGAAGCAAGTTTGGATTTGGGTCTGAAGCTCAGGCAATTTTCCAATGAAAATGCTTCCTGAACGATGTCGGCCCAGCCATCTAGTGCCCTTCTCTGATGTCCCACAAGTCCTTGTCTCTTTTATCTCCCACCAGAGTCAGAAGTCAGGCCCCGGCCAATCTCAGGTGCATGTGACTTGTGGCATCCAGTGTCAGCGTTTTGGCAGCTATCTGCACAGCTGCATTTCCAGATGTGCACCCATTCACTGCGTGCCAGCGTTGCTGCTGCAAAGTCGGAAGTGCATAAGTGAGTCATGAAGCAAAAATGACTAGGGAGCTCCGGCATAAATCATTACATAAAAGCTGAAATTTGGACCATCCACTGATTTCTCTCTCCTTTAAAAGTATTGATAAAGGGAGATTGCCTTACAACCAGAGCCACAGTCAATATTTGGGTAAAAACCTGTGGATAGTTTTTCTTGGGCCCTTGGGAACATCAGAAGGTTCTTATTAAAATGAACACTGAGTAACAAACTTTAATGGTCTCCAGAGGTACATAATGCCAGAGAATAATACATTAAAAATGCTGATTTAATAGGAATACTTATAAACTCCTCATAAATCATTTACTGCACAGCGTAATTTTAAATTACTCAAAAGATGTTAAAACCGTGATAAATTATAACTCATGCTGAACTAAACCCTATGTTTCCAGTATCAGACAAATAGATAAATTAATGTCCTTAATTAGCAGCTGATGAGGGGAAATCATGCGTAGCTTTAAAAGAATCCTATAACGTCTGTGAAATTTCCACGTCTGTTGGCTAAAATAAGATTTTTCCTTTCACAGCTTTTTTTCTTCTTCCTGGATCTCCCTGCAAGCTGTCAACCCAATATATCATGGCAGAGTGTGAGGCTGCCCGTCACAGGAAGCTGCTGTCTAACAAAGGTATTTCCAATCTGTAATGATTGCTGTATCTGTCAAGCAGATAGTTAAAGTAATACAATAAAAGCAAGAAAATCGGATGCTTCCCCATATGCCTGGGTAACCAGTATTCTCTCACACACGCACTTAACAGATGCACTGTATTTGTTAGCAGAATACAAAATAAGACGTAATAAAGCCCATTTTCTCCAATTTGCACAGGCAGCATCCGTGTGGGAGGGGGAGTTGGAATGCAAGATTCGAGGCTTCTTTCACTCATGTCTTCCAGTTTTCAAACTCTGAAAAGGTATAATCACCCCGACAGGAAGGGAGTCAGCGGTTTCTATGGCAATGGTGAGCCGGGGATGCCAAAGAACGGCCACAGGAGGTATGGTTCTTACTACACCTCCTTCCTCTCTGAATCTTGTTATTTTTTACATTTGACCCAAAGAAAAGTGCAATTTCAGTGACTCTTTTTTGATGTTTCATGGGAAAAAATGTCTTGAGGGCAAGGGAGTAAGAAGGAGATTCTCATCATGAACTCAGACCTCTGAGGTCTGAGCTCATAGAGGAACCTCAAAGGTTTCACTTTTGTCCCCCAAGTAAGGCAGACCTGGCACCTAAAATCGAGGCCTTCCCAAGAAAATGAGTGGGAATGCTGACGGAGCAATGGCGCTTTTGAGACACAGTTTTCAAAGATACAGTGGCAACCTGCCAAGTCCCTGACTATCACACCTTATCCCAGATAATGCAGTTATCTGCCATTCAGCTTGTTATGGAGGTACAGTTTTGGGAAATTAGGAGTTGTGGGAAGTTCCTGATACGTGCACTACCAATAGCCTAAGACTTCTTCATGGTAAGAATGGCTTCCTGAGGCAAGTACTTCATCTTTGCGCTCCAGCTTCCTTACAGTCAATGAAGAGTATTAAAAATGCCTGTTTTCTTTCCAGTTGCTACTATATCTAATAAAAGAACTGAGCAAGGACCAGTGGAACAGGGCATGCTGAGAAAGGCTGATCTCATACTGAACCTGGCTATTGGGGGGACACATGCCAGAGGAGCCAGGGTCTTGGTGCATTGGGGGTTGGGCGGGAAGGAGTGCGGGGCAGGGGGGTGGGTCAGGGCAACAGAAGAAGAGGGAAGGCCAAGGCTGAGCATCCAGATGGAACAGCTTAGAGAAACAGGGCCTCCCAGCTACCACCACTGAATGTACTGAAGGGGAATCCAGGGCTACTCATATGTCAACACACATTTACTAAGCACTCATTCATTACCTTTTAGCTAAGCCATCATCAAAAACTTTCTAAGACAACAAACAAAAGATCAGGAAACCAGCAGTTCCTTCAGTCATTCATTCATTTTTTTTGTTTGTTTATGCCACTAATATCATATTTACTGACTCACTCAACAAATGTTTTTAAAGTTCCTTTCAATATTCCAGGCTTTCAGGCACTGAGGAGACAGCTCTGAGCAAGGCAAGTCACCTGCTCTCATAGTGTGTGCATTCTTATTTGAAGGACGGTAAAACATAGGTGCCTATTCTGAGAAGCACTATAAAGAAAATAAATGGGGTGATGGGCAGGGGCCACCTGAGGATGGCCAGTGGTGAGGGAAGGCTTGAGCTTCTATCTGAGAATGGAGCCAGCCACACAGAGAACTAGAAAAACAATATTCCAGACAGAACAGCAAGGGCAAAGGCTGGGAGTGAGGAAGGGTTTTGCATGTGGAGGAACAGAAGGGTTGCCCAGGAACGTCATGAATAAGTTCACAAATGTTCTAGACTGAAGGTGGAGGTGTGAGCAGAAGCCCTGTGAGTTCAAGGCCTCATAAGCTACAGTAAGAATGTTGGGTTTTCTTCTGAGAGAAAAGCAAAATCTCTTGGTGTCTCAGAGAGTGATAAAGTCTGGTGTATTAGTTATAAGATCACTCTGGACATACTGTGGAAACAAACATATACAGAAGCAAGCGGTTACTGGGGGAGTCTGGGTGAGAAATGGAAAACAGGTCCATCTTGAACTTTCTTCCATATCCGAATAGTGGCATGAATACGGGAAGTACAAAGGCTCTGAAGAAGGTTGGAGCAGTGTGTGAAGGTTTAGGACAGGGAGAATTTCTACTCCATGCAAGGCAAAAACTTTAACTTTTCTGTAAACACTTCGAGTTTCATCCCCATTGACAGTTTGTGGAATATTACTATGTGGGATTGCATATTAGTAAATATCATTGGATTTAGTTCTGCTTAAGTCCAATGTTCATGTCCTGGCCTATGTGTCACGTGTATTTCAGGTCACGGAGGAAGGCTTCTGGACCCAGTGATGGGTAGGTTTCTCATTGCTTGGTCCATCTTCTCCTCTCAGCCCCACTCTCTGGAAAGCACTGCCTTACAGGTAGATGAGATGACCATTGGGGCCAGGACACCACTACTGCCCAGAGGTCTAAGGAATAGCTTTAAAAATAGAATATTGACCCATTTAGCAACCTAGTAAAAAGTCCAGATGACATCAGGTGGGGGCTCTGGCTGGCTTGAGACTGATCAAGAGGGGTTTGAGTGGCCTTCTCGACAAGTCCTTCCCCTGTTCCTCCTTCATCTCCAGCTCGGGTTCCACCGATGAAGACAGCTGGTTCCCTGTGGCCTGCTGGCCACTAACTTTGAATACTGTGAAGTCATCCTTACGTGAGAGTCACAGATTTTATAGGCTCATCTGAGTGGATAAAACACAGTGTCTATCTGAGCCTCTGAGAGAGCTCTCTCAGTAAAGCCTCAGTGATGAGCCCCTCCCTCCCCCTCCCCATGGAGGCCTACTTTTATTCCCTGTAAAATTTGTACCACGTCAGGGCACAACGTCTGATGGATGTCACTCACACTTTCAGTGTTCCCTGCTAGTTAAACCAGAACTGGTCTCCCCTCCCTCCTGGACAGAGACCAGAGAAGCTTAGAGAAAGGAAGGGCGTTACTTGCAGACTTTCGGTGTGTGTATTCATGGGTAGAACTTTCCCAGCATGTCCCTGGAAAGAAAACTGATGGGGAGCAACTGGTGACAGGGAAAGAGACATGCAGCCGTCCCCATCTGGTGATCCGCGCAGACTGTGGCTTTATTTGTTCAGATGCCGCTTCTCCTCACCCTTCTGTGGGATTTCAGCTGTCTCATCAGATGGCTCCTCAGCACTAAATAGTCCTTCCCAACCATTTTCATTTCTAACAATAAAAATAGCCCAGTATTTCTAAGCCATTTACATATAAAAACTTTTTACATTATGTTTCTCAGTTGAGAGAGATTTCTGGGCAGAAGAAACGTTTGCACCTCTTGTCGTCCTCACAACTGTTACAGTGAAGTCAGCCTGGCACACTGACTTTCTGTGCCGGGAAGAAAAGAAGCTAAGGAGATAGTGTATCTTTCTGTCAGTTCTGACTCTTTCCAAATGTTGTTAACAGTAGATATTAAGATGGGAAAAAATACAACAAAATCCAACTTTTCAGGCTATTCTGCTCACTGTGTTGCCTTCCTAACATGAGTATTCCTTTAAAAACTGGGAACCAAGTGGATAAAACAACTATGGGACATTTACACAAATGGAACACTACTCAGCTGTAAAAAAGAAAAAAATTGTACCCTTTGCAACAGCATGTACGGTCTTGGAGAGCATTACGCTAAGTGAAATAAGCCAGTCAGAGAAAGACGGATACCATATGCTTTCACTCATATGTGGAATCTAGCGAACAAACCGAAGTCACAAGCAAAATAGAGACAGACTCGTAGATGGAGAGCAGGCTGATTGCTCTGGGCGGTGGTGGTTAGGGGGCTGAGGGATCAAGCAGAAAAGGAAAAGGACTCATGGACACGGTCAACAGCGTGGTGACTGCAGGGAGGGTAAGAGGGTGGGCGGAGCTGGAAGAGGGTATGAGGAAGATAAATGGTACTGGAAAAAATACAATAAAAATTGTTTAAAAATAAAACAGAAAGTTCAAACATGAATTAATTCATTAAAAAATGGGAACCAGGCTACTCCATGAAGGAAAATTATGTTATATGATCCACTGCACTGAATTTCAGGACTCAAGATGATTTTATTTTCCCACACTTGCCTGTTTTCCTAATAGAGGAGGCAGATTTATACTGGTAATATTCCAGAATGTTTTTCCCATTTTTAATAAATGTATTTCTTAATTTGCATGCTGTAAAATCTACTCTGTGATGCGCAGTTCTGCAAGTTCTGGCAAATGTGTAGAGTTGTATGTCCACCACAATCACGGTACAGAACAGTTCCGTTGACCCCCAAAGTTTTCTCATGCTGTTCCTCTGTAAACCACCTATGCCCCACCTTCATTCCATTCTTCTCCCATCTCTACTATTTTGCCATTTTCAGAAGGTCATATAAATGAAATCATTCAACATAAAGCCTTTTGGGTCTGACTTTTTCACTTAGCAAAATGCATTTGAGGTTCATGCAGGCTGTTGCATGTCTCAATTCACTTCTTTGTGTGTGGTTTTGAGTGGTATTACAGTGTATGGACACACCACAGTTTGTTTATCCATTCATACTCTGAAGGATATTTGAGTTGATTTCAGTTTTGGGAGATTACTTACAAAGCTTCTACAAATATTTGTGTACAGATTTATATATGAACTGAAGTTTTCATTTCTCTTGGGTAAATACCTGGGAATGAGATAATTAGATCATATAGTAAGGATAGGTTAAAATTTCTAAAAAACTTTTAATGTTTTCAATGGAACTGTGTATTTTATATTTCCCATCTGCAATGTATGAGAGTTTCAGTTGTTCCACATCCTCATCAGCACTTCATAGTATCATTTTTCTTAAATTTTAGCCATTCTGGTAGGTGGGAGGAGGTATATGATTGTGTCTTTTTTTAAAGATTTTATTTACTTATTATTTACTTATTTTTAGTAAAAAATAAAGAAAGAAAGAGGGGAAGGGAGGGAGAAAAAGAGGGAGAGAAACATCAATATGTGGTTGCCTCTCATGTGTCCTCTCCTGGGGACCTGGCCCACAACCCAGGCATGTGTCCTGACTGGGAATTGAACCAGAGACCCTTTGGTTCACAGGCCAGAGCTCAATCCAATCATCCAGGGCTGATTGTGCTTTTAAATTGCTTTTTCTTAATGATGGCCCCTATGAGGTTCCATCCTCATAGCCATACTTTAGGCAGGAAGAAGGGATAAACACCAGGCAAAAAGCATGTGCCAGCAGAGGTGGCAGGCACCCTTCTTAAGTGGCATTCCTGGAAGCCCCACCCAACAACATCTGATTCCATATCATTGGCCAGAACTAGTCACAAGGCCTCTCCTATGTGCAAGGAAGACTGAGAAATGTAGTTGGGTTTTTTATTTGTATTATTTCTTTTCTTTCTTTTGTCCAAGTGTGTTACCACTTCAGTGAAATTAGCAATTTTTAAGTAAGGAAAAGGACATGGACCTGGAGTTGGCAGCTCGCAGACCCCTCTCACACCAATCTCTCCTCTTCTCTCTATTGCCTCCAAACAGTCTATTTTTCACCTGCAGCCAGAGTGATTCTCATTAAAATTCATCAGATCATGCCTCTCTGCGCTCAAAATAACTCAGTGCTTCCCATCTCCCTCCGAGTAAAATCAAAAGTCCCTTCAATTGTCAATCAGCCTTTTCCTAATCTGCAACCAGCCCACCTTTCAAACTCGTCTCCTACCGATTTTCCCCTGATCATTATGCAGCAGCTGCACTGTTGTCCTTCCTCATCCGTGAACAAACCAAGCACACTCTCACCGCTGGGCCTTTGCACTTCCTACTCCTTCAGCATGGAGAGGTCTTCCTTCAAATAGCCCGACTGCTTTACTCCCGATTCCCACAAGTGCGTGCACAAATGTCCCTGTATCGTAAAGGCCTTTCATCACATATAAAATCATCTTGGATAAACTAGGACTACCACCCCATCCCACATTCTGTTGTATTATTCTTTGCCCCTAACATCATCTGATATAGCCTATAACTTGTTTACTTGTTAATAGTTTCTGTCTTCACCTCTAGGCACTACAAGGGAGCAAGAAACTTTTTTGTTCACTTCTATGTCTGGAATGGGGCCTGGCATTCAACCAATATTTGCCAATGGAATGAATGGAGAGAGAAGGGCGAATAAATGCCAATGAATGAATGGAGTTGCAGGGAACTCACAAGAGAGCGGTATAGCATTTCCTCTTCCCTTACTGTGGCTTCTTTTGTCTCCAGTTCCCAGGTAGATGAGGAGGACCCCAAGAGAGCTTGGGACTTTTCTAAGGAGAACCCAATATCTCACCCTTGTCTGCATATTTGCTGCAATAGAGAATTCTGAGGACAGGAGTGACCTGGGATTTCCCAGTATGGCAAAGGATGGAAACAGAGGGAGAGATTAGGAATTCAAAAGAAAAGGGGAGCATGAATCTTCCTGTCTGCCAGGTAGACACCCGGACGGCTGCCAGGCTGGAGCATGTTGAAAGAGTTCTACCCACATGCCTTTCAAGGTGTATCAGTTTGCTAGGGCCACCATAATCTTTATGTAAGTGTCACAGAGAGGGTGACTTAAACAATAGGATTTTTTTCTGATTCTTAGAGACTGAATTCAAGACCAAGACATTGGTGGGGTTGGTTTTTCTGGACTTCTGGCCTTAACATGTTCATGGTCATCTTCTCCCTGTGTCTTCCCTCTCTGTGTGTCTGTATCCTAATTTTCTCTTCTTAGAAGGACATCAGTTCTATTGGATTGCAGCCCATCTCAATGACCTCATTTTAACTCAATTACCTCTTTAAAGACCCAGTCTCCAAATACTGTCATTTTCGGAGGTGCTGGGAGTTGGGACTGCAACACATGAATTTGGGAATGACACAATTCAGCTCATACCCAGCCCAGGTCTAGGAATCCCATGCAGAAAGAATCTGTGTAGCATGTCCTTCCAGAACACAGGATCTGGGAGCATAGTGACGCCTGCAGGAAAGAGCAGCACCAAATCAGGCCTTGAAGAACCCACAAGAAGAGCCTCCTGAGAGAAGGATTTTGGGTTGGACAATTGTCATTATCAGCCAAAAGAACTATAATAATCAAGAGGGCCTGTCCCCTTCTCCTCCATTTTCTCTCCTGTGCATTCAAACAGCGACCCTGAAGGGTGAGGATAATGTGAAGGAACGAGAGTGAAAGTACAAACCACTGGTCTCTTTGCCTGCAGGGCGCACAGCCATGGGTCACACCCAATCTAGCAAAAAGAGAAAAGGGCAGACTGCATGAGAGATGAAAGCTGGATTTCTGAAGCTGGCCTGCTGTGGACCAGGGCTGCTGGGGAGCAAGGAAGGTCAGAAAGGTGAAGGCAATGGGGTTTCTCCAGCAGGAGACACAAGCCTGCTTTGGAAAAGTGTCAAATCAGACTCTCTTGAAGAAACCAGAGCTTTATGGGAGGGGAAGCATGGCCTGCACCATCAAAATTGTCCTCAAAAAAATCAAGGGCATTACTCAGTAATCAGGAATAAGTCCTTCACTTACCAGTCTTTGCACAGAGTTCTGCCAGGAAAGGTCATTTCCCAGTAGCCCCTCACAAGGCCTCTGTGCTCCAGTGGCCTTGAGTCTAAGGCCTTCCCATTCTCTATGATCCACTCTCCGATTTTCCCTAATGACATCTCATGGACGTACCAGGCCTCAAAGCACATGTTCAGGCCTGATTGCAGCATCCAAATCACACACAAAAAAAGAAACAAAACCCCAGAGAACAAGTCCCTTCTGTGGACCAACACCTTAGGAATGGGGAAGGTTTTTATTTCTAACTTCAAGGCACAAAAGGTCTTGTATACCCTTTCTCTAGGACAATCCCAGGTTGACTTGTCCTATAGGCACCTTTCAAATGGAGGCCATAGGCAGCAATCCCAAGATGATCCTCTATCTCCCCCTACATATGATGCCGCTGGCAAGGTCTCTGTGTGGGTCTGCTAGAGTTTCCATAGCAAAGTGCCACAGACTGTTGGCTTAAGCTACACAAATTTATTGTCTCCCAGTTCTGGGCGCCGGAAGCTCTATAGCAAGATGGCTGCAGCCTTGGTTCCTTCTGAACACTGTGAGGAAGACACATGTTCCATCCATCTCTTCTAGCTGCTCCTAGTTCACTGGCAGGCTTTGGCATTTCCCAGCTTGTAGAATTTTTGCTCCAATCTCTGCCTTTATTTGCACAAAGCACGCCCTGTGTGCCAACCTTTGCTAATCACATGTAATTGCCACTAGCTGAGAAAAAAGAATGTATGTCTTACAGATGAGTGCTTTGAATGGGATATGAAGGCTCATATTGAGAGAGGAGGTTTCATGTTTTATCTGTTACTTTAGCTGCTGTTGATTCATCTGTACCCAAGAGCGTACACACTAGGATTAAATGTGAGTAGAGCTTTGCTTTGAAGTCAAAAGGATGTCAGGGGCTTTTATTTGTTTGGTTTGGAAATATTTTTCTTGGACTGTCTTATTTGATTTTCTATTATTCATCCAGGGAATTTAGGGAAGGCAGAAGTTTCTTTAGTGCCCTCTATCATCAAATGACATTAGAACAGTCTTAAAAGAATGGCCCTTGAGTGCATGTGGTAATTGTATTCAGGATCTTAGAGTCTTTTACAACAGGTATTATTTTCTATTTTATAGTATCAGAGGTTGTTGGAAGCTAGTTCAAGGCCTATAAGTAGATCTGGGGGAGGGGGGAGTGGTACTCAAAGAATAAAGCATTATGATTGAATTCCTAGCCCATAGACTCTACTTCTTAGAAAAATGAACTCCCTCTACAACATAGTATCACTTGCTCTAATATATCTGGGCATCTGCCATCTAAATGAAATCTAACTTGACCAACCAAAGGTATCATTTACTTTGCTAAGTTCTACTGTGTGTCTCAGACTATCCTTTGGATGAGGAATGCAGTGATGCACAGAGTTCTCATGAATTTACATTTTAGTAAGGAAAAGAGACAATACACAAGATAAATATGAGGTCTGTCCTGAATGTATCCAGCCATGGAATATGAAAAATAGAAACATTTATTGAAGAAGACACAGCATACATTGTACATAGGACAATGACACCTCAGTCCACTTCAAAGTAGGCATCTTGGGACCTCACATAGTTCTCCCAGTCGCCATCAGTTGCCCCATCCGTATTTTCCTGAATCTCATCGATGGTCTGAAATCTCTTCCTTTTCAAAGGCGATTTTAGTTTTGGGAAAAGCCAGAAGTTGCAAGGCACCAAATCTGGGCTGTAAGGGGGCTGAGTCACCTGGGTAATTTGATTTTTCACCAAAAAACTCTGCACAAGACATGATGCATGGGAGGGTGTGTTGTAATGAAGCTGCCAATCACCAGTTGCCAACAGCTGAGGCCTTCTGGATCATCCAAATAGTTTCCATGGAGGCATATTCAAGCCTAATGCAAAATTTGATGCAGATTTGTTACTCTACTCACTCAGTCATCTGGAATGCGACAGCCACACAGTACACATACTCACTCAACGGTCTCTACACCCCCTACTGACTAGTAAAATAAAGTTGTCATTTTTCATGCATGTGTATTCCAGTGCACTCTCCTTGGCTGCCAGGTTATATCGATGTTGCACAAACCATTCTCATGATATAAACAATGGCTGGACTTGTTCCAGACAGACCTCATATATTAGCACACTGAGTTGAATAGTGTCCCTTTCCCCTAAAACTTATGTCTACCAGGAACTTGTGAATATGACCTTATTTAAAAATGTAGTTTTTATAGATGCAGTCAAGGTAAGATGAAATGATACTGGATTAGGGTGGACCCCAAATTCAATATGATTGATGTACTTCTAAGAAGAGGGAAATTTGGACACAGGGAAATACAGGGAGAGCACCATGTGATGACATGAGGTAAAGATTGGAGTGATATGGCTTCAAGTCAAAAAAAAAAAGTCAAAGATTGCCAGTAACCCCCAAAAGTTAAGAGAGATGCATGATCAGATTCTCCCTCAAAGCCTCAAGATGGAACCCACCCAGCCAACACCTTGACTTTGGACTTATAGCCTCCAGAACTATGGGAGAATAAACATCTGCTGTTTTGAGATACTTAGTTTGTGATTCTTTGTTATAGAAGCCCAAGGAAACTCACACAATTTGTACGCAATGATAAGAGTTAAGGAAAAAAATAAAACAGTGAAATGGGACAGAGAGCCCTAAGGAGAGATTGCAATATTACGTTGGCCAGAAAAATCTTCAATGTGAAGGTAATACTGATTAAAGTCAGAAGAGGGTGAGAGAGCAACACATGGCTATACCTGGCAACAGTGCTCCAGGCAGGAGGAAGAGCATGTGCAAAGGTCCAGAGAGCATGCCTGCATGTTTAGAAAACAGTCAGCAGGCCACCGCTTGCTGTTTATTTCCCAGGTCACTGTTATGGAGTGGAATGAGAGACAAGAGCAGGAGAAGAGAATGAGCTCAGAGAGGTGATGGGCAGGCAGATCATGCAAATGCTATAGGCTGTTGTAAAGTCTCCGGCTTTTACTCTGAATCAGGCAGAAGCAAAGCTCTCAGCAAGTTTGGAACGGTAGTGAAGCAGAGTGACAAGATCTGACCAAAATTTTAACAAGATCTTTGAGTTATTGAGCATATTCCAGAAAGAACAGGACAGAAGTAGGTAGACCAGTGAGAAAACTATTGCAATAATCTAGGTGGGAAGTGACAACGACTTGGACTATGGTAGTAGAGGTGAAATTGATTGCATAGGGTCAGTTTCAGGATATAATTTGTAGATTTGGTGGATGAGACTTATGTGGTCAGAAGTGAGAGAAGAATTAAAAATGGCTCCAGGGTGCTTCGCCAGAGAAATGGACTTGCCATTTATTGAAAGGAGAAGGCCATGGGAAAGGAAGACGTGTTGGGGAAGGTCAGGAATCGTTTTGGAACATGTTAACCTTGAGATGCCATTGAGATATATGTGAGAACATTGAATAGCAGCTGAGTATACAAGATGGAGCTAAGGAGAAGTCTGGCAGGAGACACAAATTTACAACTTGTTGGAATTGAGGTAGAATCACGTGTCTATGTAGTCCTTACTTTTCTCCACAATGCTTGTTACTTCCCTGCAGAAATACTACATAACTCGACAACACAAGAAGCGTGACTCTGCCCCTGCTCGTGACAGTTCTACATCCTTCCTGTGGGAAGAACTATAAAATGGACCTACACCAATCTGTTCAATGTTTTAGATTGTCATATACTTATTTTATAACCCTTCCAGCAAAAAAAAATATTAAGCAGTTTATAATGTTAGAAGATATAAAATAGGAAAACACAATTTAAAAAGTAAAAGTGGCAATCAGAAAAGTTAAGTAAGTAAACCAAACATCTTAACTTCTTTAAGTTCTTTTTATGATCATCAAACTTTGTGGGAAGAAAAGAAAGCAGGCATAGCCTCCATGGACATTTTTTAAATCTTTTTATTATAACTTCACTTTTGGGAAAAATATATATTATTTAAAATCAGTGAACGTAAGGTTTGTACTGATCAGTGAGATCTAACCACAAATTTGTTTTGATTCCTAGTATTTATTAAACATTAATAAAGTCTTTTAAAAGATTTAATAACTAAGACATTGCCAAAAAATCCATTTGACAAAATTCAACATTTACTCATGATTTTAAAAAAAGAACAGCCAGCAAATAAGGAATAAAAGAAAACTTCAATTTAATAAAGGCAATATAAAAAAAACTAACAGCTAATATAATACTTATAATGTGAAGCACTGAAAGCTTTCTCCCTAAGACTGGGAACAAAGCAAGTTGTTCACTCTTACCACTTATATTCATTGTACTCTGCTAGTACACTAGTAATCTTGTACCAGAAGCAATAAGATAATAAGGCAAAGGAAAGAAAAACAAGGCTTGTGGCTTTGATAGGAAGAAGTAAAACTGTCATGTTTGCAGATAATATGATTGTGTATCCAGGAATCCTCAAGGAATCTACAAAAACAAATCCTATTAAAACCGACAAGTGAATTTGGTTAGAGACAATAAGGAAATATGCAAAAATTAGTCTATCTCTACATACTAACAAAAAATGATTATAAAGTGCAATTTTAAAACAACTATTTATAATAACAACACAAAATATCAAATATAGGAATAATTCTAGCAAAAATGCCCAAGACCGAAAAATTAAGAACTACAAAAGTTTCTAAGAGAAATTAAAGAAAAGCTATACAATATTCATAGTTTAAAGAACTCAATACAATTAAGATGTCTGTTTTACCCAACTTGATCTTTTTCATACTATCCTAAAATCCCAGCAGGCTCTTTTGAAGAAATTGACAGGATGATTCTAAAATTTTATAAAAATGCAAAGAATCTGAAGTAGTTTTCTTCTTTGAAAAAGAAAAAAATCAAAGATGTATACTGTCTGATTTCAAAACTACCATAAAGTAATATTAATTAAGACAGTGTGCTATTGCCACAGAGATAAACAAGCAGACCAATGGGACAAAGTGGAGATTCCAGAAATAGAACCACATCTATATGGTCAATTGGTTTCCCCTCAATATGCCAAGGAAATTCAATGAGGCAGACACACACACACACACACACACACACACACCTTTTGTGCAAAGGTAGCAGAAAAACTGGAATCTACATAGACAAAAATTAATACATACATAAACCTCAACTGTTATCTCGTTCCATATATAAAAATTAATTTAAGGATCATAGACCTGAACTTGAAAACTACAGCAATAAGGCTCTAGGGTAGATGAAGCTTTCTTAGGTCATAGAAGTACTAGTCACAGGAAAAAAATTGATAAATTAGATATATCAAAATTAAAAACTTCTTTCTTTGTGCTGCATAGTATTCCATCGTGTAATTGTACCATAGTTTTTGAAAGAAGAAGCTCCTACCCTTCACGACAGCATGGATGGAACTGGAGAGCATTATGCTAAGTGAAATAAGCCAGGTAGTGAAAGACAAATACCATATGATCTCACTTATAAGCAGAACCTAATCAACAAAACAAACAAGCCGACAAAATATAACCAGAGACATTGGAATACAGAACAAACTGACAGTAACCAGAGGGGAAGGGGGAGAGGGATAATGGAGGAAAATCGGGGAAGGGTCGTCAAGAAACATGTATAAAGCACACATGGGCAAAGCCAAAGGGGGTAGGATGGAGGGTGGGAGGCGGAGAGGGATGGGGCAAGGGGAGTGGAAGGGGGTGGAAATGGAGACAACTGAACTTGAACAATAATAAAAAAAGAGAAAAAAATCAAAAACTTCTGCTCATTGAAAACCTCCACTATTAATAGTCAGAGACTAGGGAAAATAATATTTGCTAAACTTCTGTTTTTAAAAATCTGCTATCCAGGACATATAAAGAACTCCTACAAATCAGGAGTATAAAAAATACATGACAATTTATTTTTTTAATGGACAGAACATTGGAACAAACACTTCACAAGTGACCAATAGGATATAAAAAAGAAGCTCATTGTTATTCAAAGGAAAATTCAAAGTAAAATCAAAATGAGGTGCCATTCAGACTCAGACTTTGGAGAACTGTTTGGCAGTTTCTACAAACATTTATCTGCCCCGTAGTCAGCGATTACATTTATACACTAGTAGTAAGGTATATCTACTTCCTGGTATTTCTAAGACAAACGTCACCTGTGGTATTCCTGCCAAAAATGCGGAGCCTCATCTAATCATGACAAAACATCAGACAAACCCAAATGGAGAGATATTCTGCAAAATAACTTCCCAGTACTCACCAAAATGTCAAGGTTATGAAAGACATAGAAATAATGTGGAACCGTCACAGACTGGAAGAGACTAAAGAGACAGATTAACATGTGCAAGTGAGGTTCTGGATAGGATCCTGGAACAGATAAAGGGCATGGGCAGGTGCGGGGGGGCGTGGAGAATGCGTGATATTTCAGCCTGCAGTTGAGTGAGTGGAACTATACCAATGTTAATTTCTTATTGTTTTAATCATTGATTTTGATCATTATATTGTACTACGGCTAGATAGGCTAACATCAGGCAAAGATTGGTGAAAGGTACATGTAAACCAGATGCTATTTATGCAAATTTTCTGTAAACATAAAGTAGAAAAGCTTTTTAAAAAGACATTGGGGAGGGGAGAGCATCTCGTACCACAGCCAGCTACACGAGAAACAGGATTCAAAAGAGAATTCTGCAGATAAAGAGGTTCCAAAATAATAAATCAAAAGGAATTACAAAAGCAAAAAAAATTGCACTACACACTGAAGACATAGTTTAACTAATCCCTGTGTTTTAAAAAACAAAACAAAACAAAAACCACCCACCCACCCCTAACCCAATGGCCCACTTACACTATTACTCCTTATCAGAGCACCTCCTCTGAGGGGTGACAGGGACAAGAGAAATAATGGCTTCTAAAGATCAAATTGTGTGCCATTAATATCTGACCACCAGGTTCGTGTAAGGATTAATGAGAAGTGCATACAAAAGACCCAATCTGGTGACTGATAAATAAGGGGAGCTCCATAAAAGTATCCAAAAAGGAAGAGCTAGGTGGGTGTTTACCCCTGCGCTCACATGTCCACAGAAGAGAGGGGACTTCGGTCCCACTCTGCAGGGAGGAGCAGCAGGAGTAAAATTTCTAATCTCTCATCTCCTCCTCTTCCTTAGGAGGAAGGCTATCTTCTCTGAGTGTTGAAGTCACAGAGCGACTAATGAGACTGGATCGTAAAACCAGTAAGCTGGTCAAAATCAAGACAGACTCCATTCCCCACTCACGGAGGCTCCCTTCCTCAGATATCTGGGGGTAAAACAAAACCAAAAACCTGGCTTTCTCCTCTATGCAGTAAACAAAGAGAGAGCTGCCCCAGCATGCTGGCCTTCCTACAGCCTTCTGTCTGAAGGTGAGTGGGCAAGCCAGGATTGCATGGGTCCCAAGATCATTTCTCAATGGGCCTTCACAGTGTGGTCCGTACTAAAAATCACCGTTTTAGGTAACAGATTAATGGTCTGTTGTCTGGTCCTTCAATAACTATGGTCTTGTCTTTATGGACCCATTCAATGGACTTTGGAAGCAAAGAGGAATGATAGAACACAGGCCTAACTTTGAACTTCCCATCATTCGATTATTTTATCTTTATAGGAGACTTGAATTTAGTGTAATGATGATTTTATGTGATCTTTCTCTATAAAGGATTCCTGAACTCTGACCATGCCTGTTTCATGAAGAAAATAATACAGTCCAAGGGCAGGAACTCCACTATGTCTGAAAGACCTTGCTGATTGATGTAAATTCTAGTAATTTCCGGCTGCCAGAGTGAGAGGAGGGAATTAGAAAGCATATTCAAAGAATTCTTTGCCATAGGGATAGGTAGCTCATTGAAGAAATCATCGTTTGCTGGAGAGATCCTTCACTAGGCTTTATTCCTCCCCCAAAGTATATTGTATATTATCTTAAATAATTTATTGAGTAGCTAAGCAATATTTATTGCTTAACACTGAATGAATGCCATTAGGAATACAAAAGATGCGTGAATTTCCTCAAGAATTCACAGTCTCATTGAGGAAATGACAGAAACACAAGATACATACACGGAGTAGCAGGAACCATCAAGAGTACCATAAATCATGTGACAAAATGTGGTAGAACCAATACGTGCCATAGGAAGTCAAAGGAAAAACGCATCAGCAATATATTTTAGGAAAGCTTCAGGGGGACATGAAACTGAGATAGAGTTCTGAAGGATTTATATTTGTCATGAGCAAGCCAGGTACAAGTCAAAAACGGTGTGATGGGCAGAATAATGGCCCCCCAAAGTGTCCGTGCCCCAATCCCTAGAACCTTCGACTATGTTACCTTACATGGTAAAAGGAACTTTGCAGATATGATGAACATTTCAGACTTTGAGCAGGGGGTGTGGGGGTGGGATTATCCTAGATTATCCTGGTAGGCCCAGTCTAATCCCATGAGTCTTTAAAAGTGGAAGAGGGAAGCAGAAGGATTGGGGGAAAGAGAAGAAGCAGGAAAGATTTGGACCTTGAGAGAGACTTGATTTGCCGTTGTTGGCTTGAAAGGCAGAGGAAGGGGCCACCAGCCAAGGGAAGTGAGTCCTCAACTGACAGCCAGCAAAGAAAAGGGTCTTCAATCCTACGATTGCAAGGAACTTATTTTTGCTCCACTAGAGCCTCCAGAAAGGAATGCAGCTCTGTCCGCACCCAGATTTCAGTCCAGTGATACCCACACAGAACTTCTGACCTATCAAACCTATAGGCTTTAAGCCACTAAATTTGTGGGAATTTGTACACTAAAAATAGGAAACTGATACTCATAAGCACTGTTCCCACGACTTGTGCAGGAAGCTTCCATTAAAATATTCATTTCTTATTTCTTGTGCAGTGATTTTCTATGCAGCCCATTGGGAGCGCCATTAAATGTGGCCGCAGTTATGTTGTATCTGCTGAGGGTCCTCATCATGGCTGTCACGGCCATAACCCACTGCTGAAGGTTTCCTGACATGCAGGTCCCTGGGCTCTGGACCATGTAGCCCCCAAAATGCGGACATAATTAAACAAATTAGGGAAGGATACCCAATGCAAGGCAACCAAAACAGTTCATCAGAAGCTCATGGTGACCCAGGAGAATGCAATGATCCACGGTGATGGACAAGGCAATGGAATCCTCTATTCAACCTCAAGAGTCACCAGACAAATGGTTGCTGGACAGAAGGAGACACAGAGAAAAGTGGTAAAAAGAAGCTATTCAGAAGCTAACAGAAGGCGTGAGCCTAAGCCACAAATTAGCGGAAACCATGGTATTAAAAGGAAGCAAAAGAGGGGGGACATAGGCAGTCACTTGATAAGAGTAGGAACGATAGAGAAGAGTGTCCACACTTGAGCAGCAGGAGAAGGAAGCAAAACCCTTCTGCTGCTGAAGAGGCTGGAATGGAATGAAGTTCCAGGCTCCATGAAGCCATCTGAGAAACTGTCCCATTGTTTATTTGCTACCTTCTGCTCCTTAGGGCACCTGACATCTCTTTTATCTTGCAACCTGCAAGAGCCACACTGGTCACAGGTTCACAAGACTGGGTACTTGCTAAGGGTGACCTACCCCGCTGAATAAAAGATGTTGACTGGAAAGGGGTTCTTCACTTACAACCTCTGTGGATTTCGTTCACTGTTGTTTATTGAGAGGTTGGCTATGATTCCCCAGAAATTTCTCTGGTAACCAGCCATTCCAAACATCACAGAAATGAGCAGATTACATGAGCAGGGAATCAAAAACTACCCTAAATCCTACACAAACATCTCATTCAGCAATTAACTATTCACATAACCACAATCTGGTATTTTCAGTCATTTCGTGTATTAGTCCTTTCTTCCTTATTAAACGATCAATTTTTAGAAGAAAAAGTCTATGTCTTATATTCCAATAATGTAGAGCAGGGGTCCCCAAGCCCTGGGCTGCGAACCAGTACTGGTCCAGGCCTATTAGGAACCAGGCTGCCGCAGCAGGAGGTGAGCTTGAGTGTCATGCACTCAAATCATCCCAAAATCAAACCCCCACCCCGATCCGTGGAAAAATTGTCTTCCATGAAATGGTCCCTGGTGCCAAAAAGGTTGGGGGCCCCTGAAGTAGAGTACTCAGTTTTATACCTAATTAATCAGTATGCCTTGGCCCATTACATTTTGGGACTTTTGACAAAATTATGTTGTTTCTGAGAAAGATGACCCAAGCCCTCATAGCATAAAGACTATAATTTTTCTCTCTTTCTACCACATAATGCTTTTCACTTTGCTCATTCTTCACAGAAGAATCCTCTTCCAAACAGTCCAGTGGCAAGAATAATACCCCACCAATAGTAGACACCAGACTAATGACTTTCAGAAAACAAATGGGTGGGGAGTTAGAGGAAGGTATATCCATGGTTTCCTTACCTCTACCATCTGCAGAACAGCCAGCATGTGCCAGCCACTGCATGTACGTGACTAATATTCACAAAAAACACTGGGAAAGGTTGGCGCTGGTCACTCCCCTTGAGAAGTGAGGAGCTGGAGTTGAGAGGGATGGGGTTGCTTGTCCAAAGCGTTCAACCCTAATGAATGGCAGAGTGGATATTCTAAAGTCAGTACGGCCCAGAGCCTGGACGCCTTCCACTTCCTTGTGCCTGCCTTGTAGTCCTTCCTTATGGATTGGAAGTGTGTAAGTAAGCAGACCCTGACTCTCTCAGCAAGCAGGGTGATGAGCCCTACTTTAATCTGCCTGATTGAATTGGTAAGGGCCCAGGGAAGGTCAGTGATCTGCGTGCTGAAGCTTCAGGAAGGAAAGTTTGCATTGGGACCTGGTGCCACCTGTTGGTTAATCCATAAAACTGGTGATGTGGTTAGTTTCACCCCCACATCCCCACAGGGAGAATCAGTCAACCAAGAATTTTTTAAAGGAGAAGCCGTATCAAGAACTTGTCACTCGGTCCCACTGTATCCCACCTCTAGCCTCCAAAATCTGTGTCCAGCCAGTTGGTGCCATAAAAAAAGTTACTGAATTTAAAAATCAATCCCGTTTCCCCAACCACTGCTATAAACTCTGAGCAGGAGAGTTAACTCCCCCAGGTCTGGATTTCTCACCCAGAAACTAAAATGACACCTTCCTACATCCCAAGTTCATTGTGAGGATCAAATGAGATCACATAAAGGAAAGTGAAGCGTAAATAGAATAACACCCTGTGGGTGTGAGGTGCTTGCTGTACGTTGGAGGCACCTACTTTTCATTTACCACTAGATTTATACGAGAGTTACCGGTGTGCTGTACATCTGTCCCTCGAATACTATTTCACAGGTTTCCTCTCTTTGTCCCTGTCTGCCTGGGTCAGAGTTATTTCTGCACGTAACAGTCTCTTCTGCTGGATTAGGAATTCCCCAGGGAAAGGGAAGAACTCACAGCACAAAGCACAATGTGGCATCTATGTTGGGAGCTCAGGTATGGATTTAAATTTTAAAATCTATTCCACAATAAGCATGCGGTGCTGAATGAGAATCAACTTTGAAATGCTTCATTAAAAGAAAAAAGATGACTTTGGGGAACAGTGAAGGGCAAGAAAGGAAATGTGAATTTCAAACAGGCATAGTCATGAACTCTTGTGTGAAAGAGCCGAGGGTAGAAATACTGATTGCCGGGAAAGAGTAATCTCACATTTGTCAAGTATTTTTTCTTTTCCAAAACACTTTCACCCAACAGTCTGTAGACTAGAGATGCTAAGTGACTTATTCAAGAGTCGGAGTGTACAAATCGGGCCAAGAATGTGTGTTTCTTGATTTCCTGCCCAGTGTCCTTCCCACCATCTCATGCTATCACCTCACCACGTGGCTAAAACTCATAGTATCATGGTGCACATGTACATACGTGTTTTGCTTTCAAACTTCTATTCACACTTCAAAACCCAGCTCGACTGTTGCCTTTCTGGGAAGGTTTTCATTGTGCCGTCAAGTAGAGCTCATGGTCTCATTTCCATAGTGATGGGATGCAGCCACCCATTTTCTATCTGCAGGGCTTCCTTTGCCCCCACTCAATTGGTGTTACACTCACCCACCCTTTAGCACAATGCTTGGCACATACTGGATAATCATAATCGTGAATGCACACTCACTCAGTACTGGAAATGCACTGCTGATGGATAAACGGCAGGATGGTCCCTTTTACCTATTCAAATCTAGAGAAGTATAAGGAAAGAAACATGGCAAAGAAGTAAATCTCATGGTTTAAAAGAGTAACCAAGACTTTGAACAGCATCTAGAAATTGCCCTTTTCTTTATGTTCAATGTCAGTCACCCGTGAAGGACCCTGACAGGAGCACTGACGTGCCCCGACCAGCAGGGCAGTCAACTGGGGTAGACCTGTTAGTGAAGGAGTGAGAGGGACAGGAGGCGCGAAGAATGGCAGCAAGACAAGATTCTGATCAAGCTGCAAACTTTATTTGAAGATCGCGGGTATATATACTGGTTGGCTGAGGGGCGTTGCTGGAGAAGCTCGGTGGAGTCGTGGGTCTTACTGATTGGT